>JANRMJ010000107.1:6260502-6272814 GCA_025584955.1 Alethe diademata
CTCTTCTTTCTCTGTGGGACACACCTAGGAAATATTATAGTGTACTTATTTTTTCAAAGTGAAGAAGAAATAGCAGATTTTCTCTGCAACCAGATCCCATTCAGAAGATACAGCCATATTTCTTTCCAGCTAGACAACTAAATTATATTTCTGATGAAAAAGCTAGGATCATGTGGCCTAAAATTCAGAGCTTCTGATAGCCTTGTCCTAATCTTAGAATCACCAAAATTGTTGACATAATACAATTCTAAGGGAACTTGCTTTTTTAATGGAAACCACCTTTAGAAGTTCATATGGATAGAAAATAAAAAATTCTTTGATAGTAATTGCAATACATTCTTAATGAAGAAAACCAACCAAATATTTGAAATTTTTTGTTTCCTAGAAAGTGTAGAGAGGGTTTGAATGCCATTGGAAATCAAAAATAATTAATTGTTCAACTTAAGGCAATGTATTATGTTTTGCATTACAGAAAAGTAAGTCCCACAAGTTTCTTGTGGGTAGTAATTTTTTTTTTTTTTAAATGATTCCTTGTTCAAAGTTGCTTTGGCTCTAGTCACAATAGAATGCTATGCCCTGATTACTTGGTTCCAGCTAAAATGGCCTAAAGGTTTGCCAGCAGAGGTTCTGATTGGATATTATAAAAGATTTTCACTGTAAGAGTGGTCAGGAGTTGGAATAAGTTGCTCAGGGTGGTGATGGAGTGCTCAGGAGCCATCTGGGGGGAGCACTAGGAGGTATGGCTCAGGGGTGCCTGTTGTGGGATGAGTTAGGTTGATGGCTGGGACTGGGTGGTTTTGAAGGCCTCTTCCAAACTTTGATGATTCTTGTATGAATCTGGGATCTACACTGTGTAAAGGAATGGTGCAGTCCTTAACATACAGTGATCAGATACTGTCTTCATGTCCTTAAGTTTGCAAATGATGATTTGACTGTGACTTGAAAAAAACCTGATCATGTGAGAGTGAGGATGGAAAAGGCACTTAGAAAGACATGCTTTGTAACTTAGCAGTACAGCTGCTGTTAGAGCAGGAAGAGTTCTTGCTGAGAAAATAAACCGCAAAAAGGCCCTCAAATTGCTAAAGGGAATCTTGAAATTGGAGTTCTTACAGATTCCTTTGGTTGTCTTAGCATTTTATTTTATTATTGCACACTGAAGCTTGCTAGGAAATTAGATAATATGTGGATTTTATTTATTATACCCATTGTAATAAAATTAAGTCTTTATTATTCAATTTGCAATTATAACATGGGAGGAGTTTATAGAAAATTTCAGTTCGGCTTCCCATGTGAGTGTGTGGGAGGAATATGAGAATATTATTTCATTTTCTATATGTACTCTTATTCAGTACCTTTCCCATCATATTGATTTTGTATATTAAATCGTATGTCTAGCTTGGTTTACATTTGCATTTAGCAAATTGCCCTGGCACTTAAATGAGTCTGTGAATGCAAAGTTTTCAAGCCCTTTTTTCTTTAAATGTACCTTTAATAATAATCTTTACTAAGATTTTTCAGCTTTATGTTCACCAGTAGCACATGCTTTTGCATAGCATAAATGATGATAAATGCAGTAAAATACTTGGGTTTTTCTTTTAATAGTTGGCAAAGATATATTCTATTCAAAGGACACATACTTAGAGTATGTCTTTCAAATAAAAGCATTTAAATGAACCTTAATTTTAGGCCAGTGCTTTAATGTCTATCTAATACTTGGAGTTCCTACACCTATCAAAGACTAGAGAATAATAATAATTATACTGTAAAAGAATTGACTTCCCATCTCAAGCCTTCAAATTTACCCATTATCTCTTCTCCACTGTAGGCCTGTGCAAAATAATGCTGTTACGCAGATCAGTGTGTGTTGTGTATATCCAAGGTAATGTAGAGTGAAGCAAATGTGAAGTTTGTTCTAGTGTATCTTACTTTAGTTCTAAATTTCAGATGATAATTGTTCTTCAGATTTTGTTATTTTTATTGGAATCTACAGTGTTAGCTGGTGACAGGCCAATCAGAACACACTGGGGATATCTGGGTGTATTTTCATGAAAAACATTTTTTTCTTCAGCACCTTTACTAGTGCTGAAAGACATGAGACTGCACAGCTGGAGTTTCAGATCTTGGGGTGCTTGCAGAGTTGGAAGTAATGGATTGTGTTGTTTTCAGTAAGCCAGACAACCTGAAGAGACCTATCATTTGCACTTGTTTTCAAGACAGTGTCAAGGCATAGTTCCATGTGCTAAAATAATATAATATAATATTTTATTAAATTCAATTCAGCCAACCATTTTTAATGAATTGCACTATTTTGATGCATTTTAAACATATAAAACACTAATTATTAAAAAAAAAGTTTGTGACATGAAATAATTTGCCATTCTGCAAATTGTTTTTCATTACTCTGCCTTTTTTACTGACTTCGAATTCCACTGTCTTTTTCATTTACTATTCATAACTCTTGTCTGAAGGAACTCTGCTTGCTTTAAAGACAATTGCAATTGTCTGATATTACTTCTGACTTTTAAACAAAGCCAAGCAGTAGCCTTTCTCCTTCCAAAACATCATTGTATTTATTGTATGACAAATTACGTGTATTAACCAGGATTAATCTGGAGCTCTATTCCACAGGATTATGGGGATGCATATGCACGTCAAAGTTAATCTCACTGGAAATAAAACAAGCAGAAGCAAGTCTTCACATCTCTAATTTAGCCTTTTAGCTCAAAGTAAAAAAATTACCATGGTATTTCTGAGAAAATAAAAAGATTGAGACTTGTTCTTAGTACTTCCTTGCATTTGTAAGGGCTAAAGCAATCATGGCACTAGTTCTGCCTGAGAATTAAATTCTCAAAGTAGACTCTAGCCATAAGGATAACTTAACACAAAATACAAACATCTTGAAGAAGCGACAGAATGAGAGCCAAATGTCAGAAGTTACAGAACAAGCATTTAATTTCTGATTCCTAGTTTTCATTAGGTGAACACTGCATTGAAAGTGAAGAGGAAGCTGCTCTGAACTGTGGATACTCTGGAGCTGGATACAGAAACCTGTCACTTGTGTCAATGTACAAAGCCCTCTGGCTTCAGCAACAAAAGTGAATATTTCCAACATCAGCATGAAATTTGAATGACTTGACTCCATACATTTCTTCCACAGGGTTCACAGAGCTCTTTCTAAATAGAATAGAAACTGTCATGTTGCTGATGTTATTTATTGTGTTCTGGCTTTATAGAGCATCTGTGTCAGCTTTTCATCCCAAACTAATCCTAAACTTTTTCCTCCATTATGGTATTTCTGATTCTAAATAACTAATCACTTATTCAGAATGCAAAGACTCCCATTAAGGTGTTACAAGTGTCATGTAATTGAAGAGCACCACTTCTCAGGTATTTTGATGTATGTCACATACAATGTATGTGGCTAGCACTTGGATGAGAAGCAGTGGGAATCTTTGCTTTTGGGGCAGGTTCCTTCTTGATATGAAAAAGATCTGCAGCATTCACTGATGATCTCACAACTGACATGTGTCCCATCCTATTGCCAATGTTTTCTTGTTTTACTTCATCAGTTATGTCACTCTTCGACGCTTTTCCTATTGCATTCACATCACTTTCCTTATCTCTTTCCACATTTGTTTCCTTGTGGCATTGCCTCATTCAGTGCATTACATTCTCCAAGCTCCTTGACAGCTTCTAGATTAATCTCTTTTTTTCTTCTATGTAAAGGTTTTGTTTAGCCTTTGATTTATTTTCCTCTTGTGCCAGTTCCTTTCCTGCAATTTCAGTTGCACAGTCCTCTTGCAGGGCATTAACAATTCCCTGCCATTATTGGTTTGCACACAATTAAGATTTTTCAGTCACTTTGTGGGATTTCGTATTCCCCTGTTTCTAGCATTTCTGGACTTAAATTCATGTTAACCTCAACTGCAATTGATTCAGGACAAGCATGAGCTTAAAGTATACTAAGTTTTAAATATACCAAGGGAATCAATCTAATCAAAACTTAATTTTCAAGTTATTTCTCCAGCAAAGTTCTTCTGCATGCTGCTCCAGGCTCTCTTTCTCCACCAGCACACAACCATATGTGATTTGTCTTTCTTAAACTGCTTTTTATAATTTCTGTACTTCATACAGAAAAAGAGGATAGTTTCCCATGCCACTTGTACTTTCAGCATAAATTATTGTCACAGGATAGTTTTTAAGATTGCCATGATATTTTGTTATCTCTAGAGAATTTTTCTTGTTTCAGAAAATCTTCTTTCCACTGTTCTAAGTTATTTTTCTAGGCTTACTAGAAGTTCATTTGGCTATTTGCATCATTTCAATGTCAAAGGCAATTGTCATATTAAAGATTAGGAAAAAAGCATGTCCAACCAAATATATGAAAATATAGAAACATTTGTATTTATTTTTGCTATTGTGAAAATACTACTATTTGAGCAAAATTTCCTGAACTTAATGAATTTGGTGAAAGTAAATACAACTTTCAGAGGACTCAGGCTTAGTCTGACTTGTGACCAAAATAAAGGGAAACATTTATCGTTCAGAGCTTCTTAATACTGTAGTTTACTGTCAGTACATTTTCTACAGCCTTAAAAATAACATAGCATAATTAATATTAAGATAGTGTACTTTTCCATTAAAATATCATTTATAGAGAAAATGACCTCTTCCCTGTCATTAGGAAGGCTGAGCAAATCAATTAGAATTTATAATCTAGGTTTGAATTCAAATAACTTTGTCACCTTTCTTATGATGGATGCAAACTTACATTTTAAACTGGAATTGGAGAGAGAAGTTCATTTTCAGAAGTGAGTGATGCTGTAGATTAAACCAGTGTGTACATAATGCCTGAAAGTTCCTAAGTAAAACAGACCAAGTTTTATTAATATATCTTATTTAATTTAAAAAATATTATGGCATTTTTTTAATCTCTATTTATTTTCATCTAATTGTAGGGCAGGTGAAAAGGCAATGCCAAATCTGGGGAGAGAGGTAAATCTTATTTCTAGCTGTAGACACAGAATTTAATCTGTGGAAGGAACACTTCCACCTTTTCATGCTCTGTTTCCTCACTCTGGAGACATCCTAGACCAGACCAGTCATGGCTAAAAATGATGTTAAATTTGGAATCTCTACTACAGTTCACCCACGTTATACTGAGGTACAGCTGTTTATCAGAAAATTTGCTGCTCTCAAATTCTTTATTTCATTAGGTAGAATGAATTATTTTCCTCCAGAGTAAGACTTTTCTTCTGTAGTATTTATTGCACTCTGTTTTTGTAGTTTTTGGTTTGTATTCTAAGTTTTGGAAGAGGAACTAATAATTTTATTGTTGCAGAAAACAAATTTCAACAATTTTAATGCAAGCATTGTTTTTGTGTCTGATTTTAGCTTTTGTCATTTCTTTCTCATTCCGTTTTCACAGTGTGGGACACACACTATACTGTAAGCTGTAACTGTAAATCCCAGGGAAAGGCAGGGGTAATATGGGAAAAACACAGTACCCTGTTAGGAAACAGTGCTTTGTAGACAAAATCCTCCTTCTCCTAGATTGGTATTGGACAGAGAAAATTTGTTGTGCTTATATTTAAAACCAGTTTCTAGCAGGCCAGTTCATTTTTCCCTGCACTGGGCTGTGACTCATAATTTTCTGTGCTGATCTCAATTTCTATTTGATGTTTTATGCCTGGCAGTGCAGCTGCATTGGCAGCACTTAAATTGGTATGAGAGGGCAAAAGTCAAATCTTCCCTGTTCCAAGCTGTAGTCCCTAAAGACAGGAAGTTTGTGCCCTGTTCATTCCCAGAAGTGCAGGTAAGAAAGCAGAGCAAGCAGTAAATATATGCTAAAGTCAGTCCAACTGCAGCCTGAGAATCTCAGTTGGGAAGGTGAGCTGACCCTGTTTTCCTCATCAGAAGCAAACCTCTTGCCTACGTGCTTGTGCAGTGCGAGAAACGGAGTGAATATTCTGTCAACACAGAGGGACCAACCAACGTGAGCCCTTTTTTCCTGCCTGAAAGCCACAACCTGTGAGTGGCTTTGTGCTGAAGCCTTGCAGGGCTAATCCCTAATGGCAATATCTGGCCCCGAATACAGATTAGGTGCTGCTCCACTGCTTTGGCTTTGGTTGTGAGCAGTGTGTCAGCTGTAAAAAGAGCTGATGTATACACCTCCACTAATCCCCTGGACAAGGCTCTAATGAAATATGCTAATTGGATCTTCCACTAATTTTAATGAGATTTCCCCTTGGGAGTGTTAGCCCATGAAGACACAAGTATTTTTTGTGTGCTCAATGTGATGTTTCTGAAGGCTACTGACAGGATCCAAAATGGAGATACATGAACAGCAATCAGAATTAGGATTCCCATGTATCCTGAGGGGGTCCTCAATTCTATGCAGGTTCTCAGTGCAGGCAGGAACGCCTCACTAGTGTTCATATGAAGCAAAAGTAGACATGCTCTGAAGAAAACCAGATGATGAAGACAATTCTGAGAATGTGTTCTTGAGTGAATACAACTTTGTGTTTGTTTTTAATATGTGTAACCATGAAGGGATTAAAAAAAAAGGGCCTGAATGAGAGCTATTGTTAGTAAAAGCAATACTCACTGCAGAATAGGAAAAAACAACTAAAGAACAAAAACAACCTGAGAAACAAAGGGTAAGCAGGTGCAGAAAAAAAAAAGTAGTTTATTTAAACATTTTAAATTTTGAAAGTAAATCTGTTTCCTCATTGTTCTGAAGAACCAGAGCATAATTACACAGATTTACTGTCCTTCTCTTTGATGATTTTGTCTGCCAAGTTGCAACAGAAAGTGAGTAATTTTGCAAATGAGAGGGTAATTTTCCTCTAAGTTTGAATTCTCTCCTTTGTCTTTACCTATTTTTTTATGGGTGTCAACTTCTTTCTTATTTAGGCAGATTTGGGGACTTTATTGTAAATTTTAGCCTTAAAAAATGCATACTGCAATGAATTCCACTGTCATTAGTAAAACAAGGAATCATTTAGAAAACCCAAACAAAATCCAAGGTACAGGGCAGTTAGACATATATAGTAAGAATGGGCTTCTGTCATGGTGAGCTTATATTTGGAAGGGACCAAATAATAAGAGAAATGTTATTATCTCATTTAAGAATGTGGGATGAAGAACAGAGCAATGATGTGACTTGACTAATGGTGTAGGTCTGAGCTGGGAACAGAATCCAGACTGCCTGACTCCCCAGGCAGAGCATTAAACAGATTGTCTTTCTCTCCTCCTTGAGAAACAAGTGAGGGCTACCTGTTTAACAGCCTGGATTTGATGAAATATACACTGTATATTTGATTTAGTGAATTGTCTTTTTATCACAATGATGGTATTTTCTAAAAGAATCTATAGTGAAAGTCACTAATTATAAATTATTTGTAGGTTCAGTGTGTCACTACCATAATGATCCTTCTTGCTAATCAAAGTGACTGTATCATGTCAGAAGACACTGGTGTTTATCTTTCAGGGAATAAGCACCAGAAAATGCTGCACAGGATTTCTGTTCTTTGTAAGCAGCCCTTGTTAACATTTAACCCCGAAACACATGGTCTTAGTCTGAAGGAGCTAAAACAAATCTGTTCCCTTCAACATGGTTTTAAATATATATGTAAAAGTTTATCTTTTTTGACTTAGTATGATCTAGTGTGCACTGCAGAATACCCCTGTAAAACCAACCATGGTGATAGAGCAGATTTCTTTAGGACATGTGTATCACTATGGTGATATACATGTCTTAAAGAAATGTTCTTATAGTTTACCTTTATAAAATATGTTTTTCATTTGTAAATGAGAATCCCAGCCCTGCTGGAGGTTGAATTGGGTAGACTTTAGCCTGAGATACACAACTTGGTAAAAGCAAATTACCTAAAATTAAATTAATCAATGTTTAGAGTGAACTAGAACTCACAAAATAAAAGAAATATGTTGCTTAACTCCATAGGAGGTGTATAAAAGGGTGAGCAGTATGATCTGTACAAATGGGGGTTAAAGTGGAACTTTCCTTACTTAGTACAGTCATTGTGACAAAAGCTGGAGCTTGCACATTATGTATTCCCAGACATGTCCCTAAGCTATCTTTAATGAATGCTCTTCTCATTAATTTAAATGCTGCTAACATGCAGCTAGCAATAAGATAATTGAAGAAGTTCTTAATTTAGAAGCAGGCTCTCTGGTTATTCCACGTGAAGTAGCAGAGCTATACATCGTTAAATTCAGGGCAGAGATATGAGTTTTCAGAGATGCATTTAACAGCTCTGGAGAGGGGGGTAGGGGAAGGAAAGAAAAATACTTCTCTTTAGAGGAGGAAAGTGACTGTGGGCTTGAAGGACTATAAATTTATTTTCCTAAGGCCTACTGTCTTCCAGAAGAGATTTTGTCTTCATGGTAATTAAAGTTTTTGGGGCAGGAGCTCTCCTTTTGTTTTCTACTTGCACAGCACTAAGGGTAACAAAGTTCAGGAGCAGTAAATTGGGGGACCACACTAATTCACTAGGAAGAACATTGGGGAGGCTATAACATGAATGCAGGTAATACATCATTTCAAGGACATTATAGCAAAGGAGGAAAATACCTTCTTTCTTCTGCTGGTGAATTAAGGGACTTTCCATATCTGTTGCTAGGACACCTGCCATCCAAAACAGCTTTGTGCAGAGGGTCACCTCTTTTCTCATGCATTTGGATAGCTTTCCCTGGATCCAATCCCGAGTTTGCTGTCAGTTACCTCTAATTTCCATTTTAGTAGGTATGTGAGAGTGACCCAGCATTGTAAAGCAGCTCATGTTGACAAATTTTTCTGTAAAAACTTATAGATGTAGGAAAGTTCAGAGGCTTCAGTACAAAACTATAAAACCTTTCTGCTTCCTTTACTGGAGTTTGCTCCAAAGCATTATGAACTGAAGATTAGAACTTCTATCTCTATGGAAGCTGAATTTAGCTGGCTTTTCTTTTGTGGAATTTTATGTCAAAGCTGTAGAGAAATTATTTAATTCCTCATTTTGAAATATTTTAGCAGAAGGAGGCCTTATAAGAAGTGATGTGAACATGTAACATCTGATAATGGATTTCTGCCTCTGTACGTCAAAATCAATGGTGTAGTGACCTCTTTAAAAATGTTTAAAATTAAAACAATTCTGGATTTTCTTTGGTTTTAAAACAGGAAAAAACCCCATACTTCTGTAGTTTGTTTTTATAATAAGCTAGGAAAAAGAGTTCAATTAAAATATTGTGTGAGGTAAAATAACTGAATTTCAGCAAATCTGGCTTCTAGCCTGGCTTTGTATGACCGTATTTGCCTAAAACCAATAATCCAAAATTTAATATTGTGCTGGAACTAAGTCATTAATTGCATAGTTCTTTATATCTAAGAAAAAATCCCAAATAAAAAAAATTGGAAAATGTCAGGTTTAATGTTGTTAGTTTAATATCCAAGTATAATAAGCCTATGGATAGTAAACTGATATTTTAATGTTTAATATGTAATGAAGCTCTTGTCCCAGCCATCTGTTTCAGAATATTCTGTTTTTCCTTTAGATGTCTGGTTCATCAGCTGCTCTCAGCCAAGCACTGCTGACTGAACACTTTGTGTGCTTGTGCAGGTGGGTACAACTCTGACCACTTAAATATGGCTCTAAAGGTTTTCTTACACTGTGAGGGTAAGGGATAGAAGAGAGATTTTCTGAATAGAATAGAAAGATTTTCTGTGCTGTTTAATGTTAGTGCCATGAAACAATTTACTTCAAACATGCTTCTGGCCATCCCATGGTGCTGGCTGGCACTGAGAGAGGAGAAGTCATCCTGTAGTAACAGGAGTTCCACGGGGGGCTGAGTTGGAGACGTGGTTGTGGAGCCAATGGAAAAACGAGATGTGGAACAAGGTTCTCAACCAGGTAACAGGAGGGAGAGACAATCGGGTTAAAGCTGAGTCCTTGATGTCCTGGCTGGTTTGTCCCCATGCACCAAAGAGGGAAGATGTGGGATACCTCTTTGAACAAGAGATGTAAAGACTATTTTGAAAACCACTCAGTGGTTTTAGCCAGGGTGCTGCCAGTTAGGAGCCCTCCTGCATGCCCACTGTGTAGAAATGAGACCACAATAGGCATCTATTTGCAGTAATTGAATTTTGATGAAGTTGCTTATGTTCAATTTCTTCCCTGTTCCATCAGCTCCTTCTCAAAGGTATTTTCTCTGTTATTTAAGAATAGATGTTTTCAGTGTTTAGGATTATTCCTAAAAGCTTGATTTATATGACTTGAAAATGATAAAAATGATGCAAATAAAACTTCAGGGTTCAAGTCTGCTATTCCAATTTAGATTAATCTCTTTTATATATATATACATCTTTATAAATCTAACATAAGCAGGAGTCACCAGTGAATTTTTTTTTTTCATATTTTTAAACAATTCTCTTGTTTTCAGCAGCATATAAATTTTATAGCTTTAACTTTTCTAGGAGATTATTTGAAAAGTCTCCTGGATATACACGACTCATGCAGTTGGATATTGAGCAGCTGCTGTAAAACTTAAAAAACTGAAGAAATCACAACAGCCATAGAACTCCCAGTCTTTTTGATGAATGATTCAAAGGAAATCATTGTGCTTGTAATTCAAAACCACAGTGATTAATTCTCAGATTTTTGGAGGTAATATTAGCAATATTTTCATTCTGGTGTGTCAAAATGTCTGACAATGGATAACATAAACAGCAATAGAAGAAATAACCCACTGTACGTTTTTTGGGTGTATTTGATAGCACATCTATAGTAACTATTTAAGCAGTAAATTAACACATATATTAATGGATTATATGCCTTGGGTATGTTGCAGCCTGCAGAGATCCAGTAATTCTTTTGTTGTACCTTACTTCTTCTTCCCTTACTTTTTATTAATTGGATCAACTAAGATTTTAAATTCTTTTGATTGCTGTCAGTAAAATAAATTGATCTGGGGAATTTGTTGCTTAATAAATACTCAGGAGAATCAGTGAAAAAGTTTTTTTTTTCCTGAGAATTCTTTGTTGGACAGTTTAGAATTTCCAATAACATATGTATCATCTGGTTCCCAGAAAAAATCTTGAAGCCTTGCAAATTTCTTCTTCAGCTAATAGGCAAAGTTTGCACAAAGTAAAAATGCTTTTGACAAAGAGAAATTAGTCCCAAAGTTAAACTGCAACATTTGAAAAGTGCATATTTTTAATATAACAATTTTGCTGTGAAAGCAAGTGGTGAAATTTGAGTTTAGAAAGCATGGTTCTTTTCACAGCATTCCTGGCTTCCCTTTTTCTTTACAGCTGGCTTCCAGTTGATTTAGTATTTCGCATTAAGCATATTTCTAAGTGAATTCTGAAGAAAGACTTGGGAATTGTCAGATGATGGAAGATCAGTCTTGATCACATAAAATTACATTTTCCTCTTGAAGTAGGATAGCAAATGAAACTTCACCTTGACTTTTTTTCAGTTAGACCTATGCCTAGGGAAAAATTCACCTAAAGTACTTGGTCTTTAAAAATCCATGATTCAGCTGCTAAAAAGTTCTTCTAGCAAACCCTATTGCCTTTTGTGAAAAAATGGGTTGAGAGTTTTATATGGCACATAGGATAACTTGGTGAGTTTCCCCAGTCACTAAGAGCCCATGAATGAATGTTCAGTAGCTTCATCCACAAGGTTACAGCAAGGGAGATGGATTTCAAATGATGCTCAGAGCTATGTGTACGTTCTTGGTCATTCTCTGACAGGAACAGTTCATGTTTATTTTGGGTCTCCTGTCATATTGAGCACTACATATATTTAGAATCAAATCCTTTGGAATCCCCATGTAAATATAACAGGATTAATGTAAAGGCACTGACTCTGGCCTTTCACATGTTGGTTGGTAAGACCCAGTACCTTTGATCCAAACATTTTAAAGACACTTTCCTGAACATTCATTCCAAAGCAACCTATTTTTGCACTGGCATTCTATATTGAAGAAGATATTTTAGTGTGTTTCATATTCTGGTGTTTGTACACACTGTGAAAATTTCTGCCACAAATGATGTTTTCACTAACTGAAAGAAATGTGTAACTTATGCTCTTATACATCCTCATTTGGAGTGTTCCATCAAGAAATCCAACTGCTGAGAGTTGAGCATCCTAGCTGAGAGCAGTCTTTTCTCACTCCATCTGGAGCATGTCCCCAGCACTCAGTGCTGTTGCTTTGTGCTGCTCTGGGGCTCCAAGGCTCCGGGACACGCTGGCTGCACAGCCCCAGGGACAGATTGCTCTGCCTCCCTGCCCACCCCAGCTCCAGGGT
>JANRMJ010000107.1:6278890-6293961 GCA_025584955.1 Alethe diademata
ATTTTTATTTTATTTTCTGTATTTTATCATGTCTTTTTAAAAATAATGAACAACTCCTTGACGCTTTCCTTGATATTTGGAAACTATAATTCAGTAAATAATTTTTTTTTAAAAAGTAGTTGATTGATTTTCTTAGAGGGGAGTTGGTTACTATATTTCATGGTGGAAATGGAGTTTAGTCTGTAACATTTGTTTTATTGCTAATGTCTGTGCTTCTGTGCATTTGTAAAATACACGTTCACCCACACACAGATTTTGAGTGATACGGTTCTTGAAGGCTTATGAGCTTGCTGTAGCACTTTTTTTTTTTCATTCTCTCAAGCAACCCAGATATCTTCACTTTCTTTGCCTAGCAAAATTATATTTGACTCTTTGCTGAATGGTGGGCCATACCAGGTATGGAGGCACATGGCAAGTGGACAAGAGCGGTGATTTTTACCACAAAATTATTAAACAAGAGCCTAATATAGAAGATGCTGATTTACAGATTCAAAATATGCCCTGGACTGCTGGAGAGCTTTGTTTTATTTTCTCATTTGCTACTGATGGGACAATTGTGCTTGGACATCTGTCAGAGTAGATATTCCAGAAAAAAACACTTCATGGTTTCAAATATTTTCTTCCAACATAAATAAAGCAATTTAAGTAAAAAACTCTACTAACGTATTTTTATTCTGGAGGAATAGTGTTGACAATGGGAGTTCTGGAATAGCTAGTCTGAAATAGTTATTGTGGCAAACTGCCTGTGCCTGAAGGAAGCACTTGCTGATGGGTACTGCAACAGATTTTAAAAAACCCCAAACATTAAAAATTATATTAGCTATTGAAAAGGGTATCTTGGCCCTTAGAATAGAGCCAAGATAGACTCAAAGGAGGCAAGATAGCTAAATAAACTAAATATTTAAACAATAAGAGATCAGAATATGTTTGGCCCTGTACAAATTCACAGGAGGTGAAAGTCTTGCAAATGTTCCTATATGGCTTACAGGAAAGAAGAGAATAATCCAGTGTCAGGTAGTGTCAGCCAAGAAAAAGGATCCCTGAACAAGTTCACTTGCAGGATGGCTGGGTGGTCAGAGACCTTCGCTGAACTGACAGGTAAAAATGGCTCTTGTCATGACTGTTTATGTCTGAGAGATCAGGCAGATGCACCTCTGCAAGGCTGGCTAGGTCTGGGGCTCACAGCTCCTTGCTGCCTTCAGAACAGCCTTCAGAGGCACTCAGACCCATCTGCAGATGAATTAACTTTGAGCCTCAAAGTAGAGTGCAATGATTTGAATGACACATAGTTGGAGAGGCTAAAATATTGTAATTTCCTATCACATGACCATGCTGAGTATTTACAGATGAGGAAGGGAGCTTGCAAAAATATAGTGACAAGTTCAAAGCAAATGAGGAAAAGCAAAATTCTTTTTGCTGAATTTTCTGTCATCACTATGATGAGAACATGTTGCTCTCACCATGTGTTTGTTAGTGAGAGGATCTCCTGTTCTCAATTTTTAAACAGTTATTTACACATCACATGAGGACAGGTCTGTTGGGCCTTTCTCTGCATTCAAAAGAACATACTAGATCATATTTCATGGATCTTCAGTATGTCCCTTGAGCTGCATTGTTTAAAAGATCAAGTATGAAAATGGTGATACAGCATCCTCCTTTAAATTTGAACATCTCTCTTATGCAAGGAAGTGTAATTTTGGACCTGTAATTATCAAACCAGTGAATTATCTGCACTGGTCAAAATCACACTGGGTCTAGAAAAGGAGATTCACTGCAGTACCCTGATGATGATGGCAATGAGGCAGCAGTGATTAAAACCCTCTAATATTAGCAACAAGGGACCCCATTTTTGCCATTGTGGGCCTGAAAGCATAACACAAAAGGCCAGGAAAAGGTGATAATTTCAGTGTCAGTTTTATGAAGGCACCATTAACTTGATATTTTCATTGTGTATTTTAATGTACTTCAGAGCGTATTTTTTCCCTTTGTGGTAAGTCTCATTCTCCAGTAAATGCCAATCATTTGTGACTTGAAGAAAATTTTGATTCTCTAAGTGTGCCTTGCTAGACACACAGCATGTCCATCAGAATGCAGCTACCTTGTCCTTGATTAGAGGACACTCCCCTATCAAGAGTTTTAAAACCTTGTTTTTCCTGCCTGTAGGTGATAATGCACTTCAGAGGCTGCTTCAATAAGTGCTGTAAAAGAAATGTGTAGGACTTCACCAAAGATAGCACAGAGAGTTAGAATGAACACAGAGCCAGCTGGTAAATGCAAAATGAGTTGGAATCTGCAGTCTCATAGTGGTTGTTAAGAAGCTGGTAAATGGAACATGGCAAAAAGGTGTTCCATGGGCAGACTCCATGGATGCTGCTGGTTTGTGAACATGATAACAATGCTAGTTCAAGGAGTAGGTGGAAGCAAGCAAGGAAAACTTGTTTCTTAAGTTTTATTTATTTAATGGTGCACACTCACTTGTATTTAACCCAAACTCACACTAGTCCTCTGCAATTTAGTTAGTTACTGTTCAGAAGGAACCACTACTAGGCTAATCATTCTATAGATTGTTGCTTTCAGATGCCACCAAGGGAGACATTATTAAGAAAGAAAGTATTTTCAACCTTTAAAAAGGTCAGGCTCTCTTCAAGGCTGTGAGGATGATCTGGATATCTTATCCAAACTAATTCTATGGGAACTTTCCTGTCAGCCTAGACAAGGGAGATAGTATTTAATTCTGCAGCAAATACCTTTGACAGTTAGTATTGCTTTAAGAGCAATAAGAATGATTTCTTTGTCTTGGCACTCATTGTTGGGAATGGGCTGGATGGCTAAAGAATTAATTGTGTAGAATCACCATGGATAAGGCCAGATGATGTCATGTTGGGCAAAAAAGAAGGGAAATTAAGGAAAGAAAAGGGAAAGAGAAGGCAAAAGAGATGTGTGGAGTTGCTGCCCCTTCCATTCTGCTAAGTGTATGGGCTGTGTCCACTGATGCTAATGGAGGAAATCCCAGGCCCTCTTAATTTTTCCTCTCATCAGCACCTCTGTGTCTGGAAAACCAGTGGGGAATGTCTACAAATAGATGGATGTGCAATTTTTCTTTATTCTAAAGTACAGTTCTTTTGCAAGGACAAAAGAGAGACTGTTTTTGGAATTCTTAATTCAGAGACAATCCATATTCTGTACAAGCATCTTTTGTATTCACTTTCTCTTTCAGTTTGTGCTTTTTTTTTTTTTGGTCAGTTTGTCTTTTTGTTTTTGTTTCTGTAACACTGCTCTATAAGCTTTGCATGCTAATGCTGTCTCTGGCCATAATCACAGAATGTTCTGAGCTGGAAGGGACCCACAAGGACCACTGGGTCCAACTCCAAAGGGAATGGTCTGTCCAGGGATTGAACCCATGACCTTGGTGTTGTTTGCTTGCAGTGTGTTCCTACTGCCTCTGTATGTTTAGCAATTCTATGCTTTATTTATTTTATGCTTCTGCTGGATTTGGAATAGGATGAATTCTTAGATTTGTCTGGCTTTCAGATGGCAGCCACCACTGCATGTAGGAACTGATGGGGATTCCTGCTCCTGTCAGGTGTTTCAACAGCACTAGATGGTATAAACAAGGAGTGATTGAGGAGAA
The DNA here is from genome assembly GCA_025584955.1 of Alethe diademata. NCBI lineage: Eukaryota > Metazoa > Chordata > Aves > Passeriformes > Muscicapidae > Alethe > Alethe diademata. Next base: position 6,282,522 of record JANRMJ010000107.1, read on the forward strand.
AGTCAGAGATTGCACAGCTCAGCAAGGAGAGCCCAGCCTGAAACCAGCTCTGTGCATTCTTCCTCACAGAAAGGAGAAATGCCAGTTATTCCTCAGTGCCAGAACAACTCTGCTCAGGAAATGAGTGAGGTAAAGACCCTCTGAGGGTGCACTTCCTTCATCCCTGTGCCATGAAACTCGGGGAGTGCTGCTGCCTGCCCTCCTGCACTGCTCCTGGCACAGCTGAGGAAAGATGCTAGGCTGGAGCAGTATTTCCTCCACTTTGCAAGACCTTTGGAGACAGCTGGTGGAAAGTAAAGCATCTTGCAGAACGTAGAAAACTGCTGGGCCTGGTCTTTGGTGAGCACTAAAAAATGGGGGGAAGATTTTATTTGCAATAACAAAAAGTCGTGTCAGTGCTGGAGAAATACTGAGATCTAAGGTGGTGGGACAGACAGTAAGGTGTAAAACTCAAAATATTTTCCTGAAACTGAAATAGTATATTTTACCACTTTAAGTGCTCATATTTCCAAAAAATCCTCACTTTACATAGCTTAAAAGATAAAAAAATCTTTTCCCATTATATAATGAAAACATAATTATAAGTAGTGCTGTTGTTGTCTGCAACAAAAACACATTTAGAGAGTTTTGCTACTACCATGTGTCTATTTTTCAATATTTTCATTATTTCTGTGAAAGCTTCCTGACTGAACCTTCTTCTCTAAGAATTTTTTACACACAAATTACAGATCATTCTAATTAGCTTTTTAATTACAGCTATTAGAGCACTCCTGACTGTTAGAAATGAGTCCATATAGGGAAAAATAAGAGGTAAGTAGCTTTCATTGAAAAACAGCTATTGACAAAAGGAAAAGGAAACCATTTTGACACCTCATAGCAAATACAGACTTGGACTGGAAAAGACTGTTTGGCTCAGAGTCCATACCTTGAAATTACCTGAAATTTAACTAGTTTTACCACATGTATTTGCTACAAAGATTTTGAAGGCATTGATATTCTAACTTCCTAAATTCTTGTAGCAAGTCCATTGCATCATCTGGATAAAGAGTATCCCAGTTATGTTAAATATTGAATGCCTACAGGCTCTGGAAGCAAACCCTGGAGTAAGGAAACCTTTTCTGTAATCATCTGCCCAAAGTATGACAGAAGGAGCTTGAGGACAATTCCTGGAGTGCATTGGGTATCACAGCATGGGAGTTCCTTGTGAGTACCAGGAACGAGTCAGGTATGGACACTGCTCTGTGGAACTCATGGCTGCAGAGCCTTCCAGGAAACCCAGCCAAAAACTCCTTGGAGCTCTCTACTAAGTGCACATATCTGGCTCCTGTTCAAGGTTAGCTAAGGAAAATGTGATTAAGTACCTGTGCTCCTAGCTCTTCTCTGATGTTTCAGGTCTGCATCCAGGGGAGCATAAGGGACAAAGTCATTATAATTTTTCTAAGTCTATAAATATGTGGTTTGAAAGGTAGCAATACTCTGAATTGAAAACTTTTTATAGCACATTTAAAAATATAAATAGGCACAGAACAGTTTACTTTTTTGGCCCCTTTGCTCTAATTTCCTCATACCCAGCAATGTTTTTTTATCATCATGGTTATTGTGTTAACTCTCTGATAGATATTTCTGTTTAGTATAATCTATTTTTAGTAGCATCTAAATATTGTTATTGCCTACTAATTCAGTATTTTGTTTTCTTAAATATTTATATACAAAACTCCTGGAGATAACAGTGGACTGCCACAGTATGGAACAGCTGTCTAAGGACTTCACTGTGTCAGACACTGCCACTTTACAGTGATCCCTGTCCAATGCATGAAGAACCTTTGGAAGGAGATTCTCCGCTACAGGCAATTTGTCACATTTCATTTGCAAAGATCAAGGTAAGGAACTAAACACATACATGAAAACTTGTACTCAAGCCTCTTTTCTCCTTTGATAATTTGTGCATGGCTTATGATTATGTATTTGCTGTACAACTTTAGGATTCCTTGCTGGACTCTGCCCCCAACACTGGCCAAACCAGTTCTCTGCAGAGAAGGGTTTGCTCCTGGCTCCTTCCCAGGAAAGAACTCGGTTTAGATTGCCTGAATCCACCAATGAAACTTGGATTCACCAGGGACCCAAGCACCACTTGACACTTTTTCCTTTGTGGCAATTTTTCATTTTGATACTGATTGTGAAATCTGAATTTCCAGGAAAGCTTGTTCATCCTAAGCCAGGAATTAACAATAGTGTTTAAGCACTTATCAGAAAACAGGCTTTGATTTTTTTGTATTAGTGTTTTGTTAAATTCACATAAAACAATGTATTAAGCTTCAAAGGAATTAGCAATAATCATATGATATTTTCCCTTTGTAAGAGTTTTCATTTAGGGTGGTGAATCTTGTTGAGGGGAAGAAAACTTTGAAGTAGTCATTAGAAGTAGTAGCTGAAAATATCTTTAAAATGTAGGGGGCAGTGATAAAACTGAGTTTAATTTAAAAAGAATCTTGTATTTCATTTGCCTCAAACGAAGCTTGAACTCCATGTGGATGAATTGTTCATTTAGGGATTATGGTTTAAAAGATGTTAAAGAGCTACAGCTGTAGGGTGATTGATAGATAATTGTAATTATAAACAGGGGTCTGTTACCTCTGCACTTGCAGTCACTCACTTTGGAATGGAATTTTGTCTAGTTCAAAATGAATTTTCTATTTTCTTGTCACATAGATGTTTACAGTCAGATCATTATCAAAAGATAAAACTTTGGTTTAGAACTTTGTCTTCAATAGTGACTGCCATGACAAGAGTGTGCAAGATACACTACTGGAGTAATTGGAGTATTTTCTTTGTGTCTTGCAGAGAGTGGAATGGGATTCTGTATAATATTGATAAGTCTGTTTCAACTATTGTGAGGCTACTTGTGTTATAAAAACATTTCCTCTTTTAAAATTACATAGAAAGTGTAAGGATCACTGTTTTGTCTAAGGAGCTTAGGATGCTGTGTTTCATTTTGGTGTTTAATTCCTTTTGTGCACCTATACTGCACTGGAAAATGCTACTGCTCCTTTTCTACTGCTGGACGTGAGTTACAATAAAATGTTTTAAGGAGCAGCTTTTGGATTTACTTCTCTATAGTTACTTGTATAACAGCATAGAATAATTGTTAAATGGAACAGTTCTAACTCTGTAAATACAATCAGTAAGTGCAAGTATTGGTAGAGAATTGAAGGAATAGACATGACTTAGTGTGAGTAGAGTCTGTAACCATTTCCACTGCCTGACACTTGGTCCCAGGAACTGAAGATGAAAAAAACTTGCATGGAATTACAGGCTCCTGCTTAGAAGTCACAGAGGCAGGAGATAGTGCATTTTTTTTTTTTAATGGATATTAGCACACTTTAAATAGTGGTGACAGGCAGACAGTAGTTTTAACACCCAGTATTTAAGATCCCCTGCTGAGGTTAAATATTGCTTGGTTTCTTTCTTTGAGCTCAGGTTTGCTTGTCTACCTCCACTTTGACTGACAGGATGGAGTAGGTAATACACTCAATTTAGTCTCTGCTCTGCTGTTAGTTCCTGATGCAACAGACATTTGGCTTAATGTAAGTAAGTATTAATAACTTTCTATTAAAAGGTGGATTCGGAAGACAAGGAATAGGAATATGAAACTTGAAGGTAAATAATTTTATGTCGAGTCATCTTATATTATCTGTACAAACTTCCTCCAGAAATTCAGCACTCTAGTATTAAACATAAGTATTGAAAGACACTTAAAACCAGAATAATTGTTAGTAACTCTATGTAATTACTTTCTCCCTGTGTTAATATTTTACTATCACAGCGTTAAGACATCTGTGAAAGCCAATTTAGATCAGCTTTGTTATATTACAGCACAAGAGAGATGAATAAATGGAGTAATATTTTATTGATCAGAAACAATACTTCTCTCAGCAATTAAAATGCATGATTCATATGAACAAGGTGAAAATGAACAACCAAAAAAATAACTTCACATTTTTTCCATTTTGTTCTTAGTGTAAGCAATAAATACAATGCCATAGCTTCTATTAATCTTATTTACATAGTACAATAAATGAATGTTGCCTGGTTGCCAGCCCAAATGTTTCTTGACATCAAAAGGACTACATGTTGCAGCATTTCTACAGCCAAATACTCTTGTAGATCACCACCATGAAAAACTGCATTACATAAATACCAACATTAAACAACCAACTGAGGGACCCTGCAATGCAGCCATTTATTAATTGAAGACAGTAGCATTAAAAATAGACATTTTCTCTCATTGAATCTTAACATGCTGGTGTGACAGACAACAAATATAAGACAGCTCTTGCTGTAGCCCATGTAGATTGATACAATAAATCCTCCCTAAATAATAATAAAAAAAAAGAAACAGCAAATGATAACAGGTAATAAACAAACAATCTGCATGTTCAAAGGAATCTCACAGCCTCACCAAGAGAGTTTACTTCCATCCCAGACAATACAGCTCTGGACTACAACGTTCTGTAAAGTAGAAGAGAGCCATAAGAAATCAGCATAAGGATTTGATTTTTAACTTCCGGTGACAGAAAAACATTTTAAGAAGCAGACCCTTCTCTTAGCTATATAGAAACTGGAAAAAAGGTGATGTAGGAAGACAAAATAGGGAACTGGTATTTTCCAATGCAAATTAGATTATCTAACCTCAGCAGGAGAGGGGAAATATAGCTCTGCTATACCATGTGACCCTTCACAGCCAGAAAGAATTTCTTGCACATTCAGCTGGATGTGTTTCTTTTCCAAAGTGAAGATGGGGGTGTGTCCCTAGAAGGAAGCGGTGATTGTCCATCTAGAAGCAGGACAATTTTTGTAAAAAAAACAATTTTCCCTCCTAAATTACTGTTACAAGTTTCTTTAATAGCAGACAGAGCGCAATTAGAAATATGCATTAAATGACAAAATCTATAGTCTGTTAAATTTAAACTGCCTGTCTGAGAATTAAGCTTAATTAAAGTCTAATACTGTATCACACTCCAAACCAACCATGTGTCAATTACAACAATCCACCAGGTACCATGAAATAATTGTCTAATAATATTCCATAAATGGCTTACAGCACATTAAAATGGACAGACACATGTCTGGGCTCTGAGTCTCAGTACCTGCAGATTCTGCAAAGGGGGCTCAAGACAGATTTATACCAGCTGGTGATCTGGTCCCACAAATGTAAAACTGCTACACCAGAGCAGGGTTTTTCTGCACCACTGATATCTTCAGAACATTGCACAAATTTCAAATAACACTACAAAGATCAGCAAGCAGGGTTTAAGCAACCTCTCATCATGCTGTAGCAGACATTTTTACTGTCACTCTTAAAATTTAGGAGACTGTGACATCTGATTGCCAGACCTCACACTGCTCTACACTACACAATCCTACAGATTCTTCAAATCATTCCCATCAACTGACCAGACAGCCCTGCAGAAGAGAAATCTTTATTTGTGCATCCTAGCTGAGATTCTATATTGTGAAACGAAATCATTAATAAAACACTTTCTATACTCAAACTCCAGATATAAGAACTGTAAAAAAAAAACTAAAGGAAGGTGCAAATGGCATGAACTTGCCACATCCTCCTGTTTTCTAAGTACAAAGCATTTAATGCCTTATGAAGTCACAAACTAATGAACACCAAAAATTACCTAGATGCTAATGAAGCATAGAGAAAAGCTACTGACAAAAATGTTTAAATGCCAAAGTCAAGATGTTTTGTATACAATAATTTCAAATGCAAATTTCAAACTGGTCTCAGAATAAACTGTCTTCCAATTTTTTTTGACTGGACTACATGCACCAGAAATATGCTCACTAGCAAAACAGTCTGTCACACTTCCAGCATCTATTTCTTCTCCTGCCTAACTTTGGTTTTTCCCCACTTCAAGCAGATTTAGCTGCAAATGAAATGTATAAAATTTTTTCTTATATATTTTTAATTTTCAGTGAACTCACCTCGTTTCATGTCCTCACTCTTGAGCATTTTTGTCATTTCACTTAACAAAATTGCTATTTCTTTAATGCATAAAGATTTAAGAAAAATATAAATTTCTATAAAGACACATTTTCTAAAGACCTTCCTGACAACGTCCTAGTTTTCAGTGAGACCTTTATGCACCAGCAGAACCAAAGAAACAACATATAAAGTACTGTTCTTAGCTAATTAACTGAGACAGAGATTCAGAATCAACCAATCAAAAATAATATTGAAATTCTCAATCCATAAAGGTTTGAACCTTTATAATACAAACTTTATACTGGATTTTCCAAATAATAATTACTAACATTAGTTTGCTTGATGAGTCTGAGTCTCATATACTGGCTTTAAAGGTAGTATATAATGTGCACTGTGTTCAGTCTTGCATGCTCATTTCAGATAACAAAAACAGCCACAAAATTAATCAAAACTTCGCCCAAGAATGAAGGAATAAGTTATCAAGTATATGGCCAGGGAAATACATAAAAGTAAAATCAGAAGAATGCTAAAACATATTCTGTACATGATCTTCTCCAGTTGAGTAGATTCCTTAAGCTCAGTGAAGTTCCACCAGCTGCGGTTACTATCAGTGTCTGGAAAGACTTACAGTGACTCAGGTTACTCCTTTGCTCTCTGGCAGTGAGGCCTCATCAGTCTTGTCTTTGTTAAACCCAGAAGAAACTTCCATACAATTCAGGAGAAGGAGAGACTTCTGAATAGCCTGAAATAGCTTGAATAGAATTGCTCAAATATTGGTGCAAGGTATTACACTGCAGTACAGAAGTACATCAAGGCTACCACTGGAAGCGGTGACTGTGCTTGGTGTAAAACAGTGGGAAGAGAACAAATCAAAACATCAATCTCTTTAACCAAAACAGCAGTATCTATCTTTGGATCTATTACCTCAGACTACCTGTCAGGCTTTTTTGACAGCCAAACAAATGCTGGACCGAAAAAAAAGAAGCTGGAAAACTTCATGTTGTTATTGCACCTACTTAAACCATTTTGCTTTGTTCTGTTTTAGGTTGAATTAAGACAACAGAGTATGGTATTTACACTCAAAGATTCTATAGGCAAATGAAGTGGCTTCAACACAGCACAGTCTTATACAAACTTCCAAGAAAATAAGAAATCCTTCATTGATTCCCTTTGTACAAAAATTTGCCAACTTTGTCTACACAGTAGAAACTGAAGAGGCAAAGTTTGTATCCTTATAAAAATGCACATACATATATAGATATATATGTACAGATGTCCATACTGTATAGATACACAGAAACACAAACATACATATCTATGCATGTCTGTGTATATATACACATCCACGCGCACACATGTATGAGAAACGTGTTGGTTGAGTTTGCATCATTCAGGAGAATAAACATACCCCAAGGTAGGTGAGGTGTTCTGGCCATGAAGTCACTGGAGCAGCTGAGCAGCCCTCAGCCATAGAGCTTCTCAGTCTTGAGTGCCACGCTGTCCATGTCGTGGTAGCCCTTGCCGTTGAGGTGCTCGCTGGCGCAGTCGTGGCCGTAGCCGTAGCCCTGCACGTCGCTGATGGTGGACACGGTGTAGGAGGCCGTGCGCATGGCGTCCGAGTGGCTGAAGCTGTGCTCAAACTGGATCTTGTACTGGTTCCAGTGCCTCCTCAGCACAGCCTGCACCTGCGCCCCGACACAAACAAAGCGTGGGTGAAACGCGGGGGGACAGCTCTGGGCTGCACGAGGGACAGAGGAACGGTGTCGCAGCAAATGAGACACCTGGGCAATCCTGGACAAGGGTTTCTGCGAGGAAAAATGGAGTGAGATCCAGTCGCTACACGGTCTCTTAAAGCTAAACAGTCCAAGAGGAAATTAACACCTCCATTATTTATCCTTTTAACCTAATAAATAACTTCTCGTGACCCTCAGTGTGATGCTGACTGACCAACAAGAAACTACTACCTGAAACCATGAAGAAGAAGGAAGATGAACACCAGAAGAGACACCACCCAAAATCTCCATCTTGTCCCAAACCCATTACTACACCATTAAACTTCAAATTTAAAACCCTTTACCACTTCTATTTAACTACACACCTGTGATTTTAGCTTCATCACCTGCCTACATGCCATTTAGCAGTTGAGATGTTCAGAATTATTCACCACTTAGGTAAGCATTATTTACCAGCAAATTTGGTGTGACATAAAGGCAATCCCAGTGCACTGCTAGAAGAAGAACAGGTTACAGGAGGAACAGCAACTACACCATCTTCTGCTTCCTCCCCTGTGAACTGCAGTCCAGTGTAGACAGATCACAAACAGAGGTGGAAAAGGTAATTTCTGTTCATGCTTATTTTTAAAAGGCCACATCCTCAGCAGCTGTAAATTCATTTACTCTCAACAAACCATCATTTACATTTGCTATGATTTTGGTACAAGTCAGTCTTTCCCAATTTCTGACTGTACCTTAAGCAAATGACTAGAAGGACAACTTCCTGAACTCCACATTCCTACCAGAGTTAAAAATAAAGCTGATAAAATAGCTGAAGGCCCCATTGGTTTACACATCTCCAGTGAAAGGATGTGATGTTTGTCATGGCCTTCCTCCCCTCCAGTATGGTTAAACACCTGTGCAGAGTGGATGAAGTGTCACATTCATGAAATTCACATGGAATTAGTCTTTTGGGGCAGATGCCAAGTGGGGGATGCTAACAATGGTAATAGCTCCTGTTGTTGCTTTTTATAACATTTTTCTATGTTAAAAAACTGCCTACAGGCCATGAATATTTAATTTCCTTTTCAGCCAGACTTTGTACAGAAAGCAGTCCTAACTGCTAACCAGTGAACAGTGACTGCCCCAGTCAATTGTTTATATTGTAGGCAAATATTTTTAGGATTTTCCATATGTCTTCGGGGTTTATGTTTGCTTTCCATTTCCCTTACACAATGGCTCCTTTTGTCTAATTTTACTCTGGCTTTAATGATGAACAATAAAAATAAATACAAGAAAAGGGATGGAGTTTTTAGACTTCCTGCGGTCTGGTATCAGAATCCTCTGTTTAAAGGAGAACTTCATAATTCCCAAATCTTTTACAAGGAAATGTCAGAGAGTAAGGAAAGAAGTATCAACCAATTAACAAAATGGAATTTTAGTGCAAAAGAAGTGCTCTCTTACTGTTCATAAAAACTTTGTAATCCGTTCTAAACATCTAAACACAAATCTTCAAACCATGAGAAATCAATTATCTTAATACTTTTGAGTTTCAGATCTTACTGCTTTTTATATCAAAATTCTGTATTTCTTCAGAGTCTGAAGGCAAAGTTCTTGTTTCAGCATGGGAAGTTTTTGATTAATTAATATGTGCATTGCATAGAACCTTAGAATAGAGTCAATACATAACCTTAACCTTCAACCTTCGCACAGGTTGAATCCATCTCCTGTAATCTATCATAAAGGCAAGACAAGAAGCATATTCAAAATTCCAGCTTTTCCAAGTGGGAAGCTTGGAATTTAGTTTGGAATCAATCAATCTGTGTTCATCATGAAGCTATGTTCCATTTGTTCTCCTTTCACAGTCAGTTACTTCAATAAGCTCAGAGTTTGAACATAGACACACATGCAAAAAATTACACATTGAACAATTTTCACTTTAGACAAGACAGGCTGGAGGTGGGGAAAATGCCAGCAACTGGAGCTAAGTGACTTAACAAGGTCAAAGAAGTGTCTTGGCAGAGCTGGGAGATAATCTACGCTTGCCAAATTACACACTCCACTCCTCTCCCACACTTTCGTGCTTACTTCAGGAACAATTGGTCATCTTATTTTTGCATGTTGATAACATTTGTTAACCAGTCCTAAAGGATACCCAAAGGATTCCAGAGCTCCTGAGAGCCACCAGCATCCCTGCAAGACAAGTCTCTTGGGGCTACTGCCAGGGCAAAGCAGTCCAGCTGTTCCATGCCAGGGACAGAGAGCTATAAAAAGGGTTTCCTGTACAGGAGAACAGCATTTCCTCTGTGCCTGCCCCACTGCCCATCACTGTCTCCATGCATTTCCAACTGAGCCATGTATTCCTGGCATTCTTCCCAAAGCCTTTCTGTTACTGCTGAATCAGGGCTGCACCTCTGTCCCGCTGAGTGACTGTTCTTGAAGGGTCTTATATCCTTTCATCTGTTGTGAATGCCTTTCAGTCTTCTCTAACCTTCCAATCAGTTATAGAAAAAGGTGGGAAAAATTGATTACATTCTATTTAACAATGTGTGTGTCTGCCCACAAAGAGAGAATAGAACTTTTAACACCTTCTCCTCAGCTTTCAGCAGAGCACAGAGCTGTAAATTTAGCTCAGGAGGGGTAGAACTTTGTAACAAGAAAGGATATTGAGGAAAGCACCAAATGAAAAATATTGTAATAATACAATTGTGTTTCTTAGTCATTAACTGAGATGCTGGTTACAGCTGGGAGAGTCTTTCTTTCTCACCTTATAACTTAATAATGGCTGGATTTGATGAGTTTGCAGGAAGGACTCCTTTCAGTCAGCCCTTTAACACTGGTAGCTTGATGTTGAATATCAGACAAATTAAACAGCTCAGAAGCCAACCAGGAGGAAAAAAAAAAACAACAAACCAAACCACAACACAGCCTTATCTATCTCATCTATTGTACAACAGATTGTATAACCTTACAAACCTGAGACAATGATCTTCATGGCAACATTTCTGTAGAGCAGCAAAATGAAAGAAGAAAAAAGCAAACAAACCCCACAATGCTTACACAGATCATGTAGTTAATTACAGCACCTATTATTAAAATTTCAACAGGAATATTTCTACTGGTTTATCAGAGATCCAGGACAAGCTTCTCCTCTGACCACAGCCTGTATGACCCCAAAAGCCATGCTAAGGCCATCTGAAGCAGGAAAACGTGGTGTTGAGAGCAGCTAGCTCTGTGGGCTGCTGGCCCAAGAGCAGAATGTGCGTGTCCTTGGGGAAGCCCTGCCACAGAAGATCCAAGCTGAAGGGCTTGCACATCCACCCTGTCTGGAGGAGGTTTGTGACCAACAGCTGCAGTGCCTGTAAGAACTGGATTTGACAGGCCATCCCTGGCTGCTCTGCTCAGCAAACTGGAGATGTTCCTTGGCTACAGTCAGCAGCACATACCAGCTATTTTTCTTGCATTTCTTAATTTATTGTCACTGAAGTTCTATCCTAGCAGATCACTTTTGTTCACGTTTTGGCCAGAAGTGTCTTGCTTCAACAGGATTTGGCTCCTGATATTTGGTGCAGAATACACTAAAATGTACAGTAACAGCTGGGAAAGGCTAAGACTTAGAAATTAGTGCTTTTAGCATTTTTAATTGCTAATACCCTGCTGGGAATCTCTGCCCCACTGTCACTCCCAAGTGACAGCATCACCTTTAAAACACAAACTCAGTGCAGCCACTCTT
>JANRMJ010000107.1:6294061-6359115 GCA_025584955.1 Alethe diademata
AAAACTCGGTGCATCCAAGCGCTGCCACCAGTCCCTGGTGCTGCTCCCCCTGCAATCTCTCAGGAGGTGTTGTGGGAAGGGGGATGAGCAGCAGCCCCTGTGCAGCCCAGCTAAGCTGCAGCTGCAGGTTCTGTTCAGGCCCTGCTGTGACTGCAGGGGAGCAGACAAGTGCCTGCAGCCCCAGTTGCCATGGCCAGAACCTTTTAGGAGACAAAGGAAACACATCTTTTCTGTGCTGACGTTTTCCCCTACCTACAGTCCCCCTTGAATTTCCTTACTGATACAGTTGTTTGTAAAGCACTGAGTCCCTTCTTGAAGAAGGTGAACTGAAAATAATTTAAAAACAGCAAATAGCGGTCAGTGAAGCATTGAATCCAAAAGTGGTTTAAAAAGCCTAAATTTCCACTCTCTAGAGAGCAAATACATGGATGTGTAACTAAGTCCAGGTCTATGGTCTAAAAACGGAATTCCTAAATTAATTAATGTTAAAATACCTAAGTCCTCCTTTAAACATTTTTCTGCCAGTAGATATTCAAGCAGTGATTCACTTATTAGCATTTGTAGGAGTTGTGGAAGAGCTCATCTTTTACTTCTGATGAGCCCATGGTGAATTTAGAGGATGACTCAGGTTTGGTTTTTCTTACACAGCAGAAGAGGATATGCTAAAAAATATGAGTTTTTAGCAAAAGAATATTAACAGATACAGGAATGGATTTCAATCTCAATCAATTTAAGATTGAAAACAGCCTTGGAAGAGGCACAAGGATGAAGACAGACCTGAGCAGCGGACAATGCTGTTTCCTAAAAACAGAAATTTCAAGGTTTTCCACCCCTCCTCCCTAATTTTTCACTGCAGCAGAACAAATGGATTTTTTCCAAACACCTGTTCTTAGAAAGCATTCTGAACTATACCATGGCATTCTGAAGGCATCCTGAGCTTTCTGCTCTGTAGAAAGGAAAGTGTGTGTGACATATCAATGCAGAGTGAGGGCAATCTGATCAGATATGATCCAGAACACTTAAGGATGATCTTGCTTTGAAGCAAATCTATGAGCAGGGACTTGAACCTGCATCTGTCCTATCGTAAAATCAGATCAAGGCCTCTGTCCCAGGCCCACTGAGCTCAGAGAAAGCCTACTTTCATCCCTTCTGGCTCCTTGGAAAAAACTCAGTGAGACTAATCCATTTGGGTGGGGGGACATGCAACAAAGACACACAAATAAACCTTCAAAGCCCATGGTGGTTTCACTGCAATTCTATCAGTTTTGGACTTGGGAAGAGAAGGAAGGGCAATCTACATGAGTCACGTCTAGCATCAGCCAAATATTTACCTGTGAGTAAAAATTACTGCCCAACAACACTATGGAAACACACTGATACAATTATGGAACATCTGATAAAAAAACCTTAAGGGTTCAGTCTTAGGAAAACATCTGGTTACTCCCACATTTCTGCTTACAGCCTATACTGTAACCACGCTAAATGTAGAACAAATGAGCAAACAGATGTGTAGGAATAAGGATAGCATTGCAATTGTTCCTCTGCCAAAAGTGTTGGCAAATTACCAGTTAGTTTTTTTGGTGGGGGTAGTTTTGTTCATTTGTTTTGGGGTTGCTGGGATTTTTTTTGCAAGAGCAACATTAAGAATTTTAGATCTATTTTCTTAAGTCTTTCTACTACTTTGATCTTTGGCACTAAGCCTCTGGAAGTGTACTCTCTACAGCCTGGGGCACAAATTTCTACGTGAAAGTCACCCTGTGCACTTCAGGGACCTTGACCTATCCAAAATAACAGCAAGGCTTGTTAGTTTCAACAGGATCAATACCAACTATTACTGAAACCTAGCACAATCCTCTAATGTCAGACTAAGGTTTGTCCTTGGAACTGGCTGATCATGGTACCTTAAACATGCACTTTCAACCCACACAAATTCCTGTCCTAAGTGCACCAAGCTGTTAAGGTCTGACTCTTGGAATGGTGCTTTTCATTTGTTCTAAAATGCATTTTTCCAAACTGCAGCCTAAATTTTCCCAGAGAGCACCATAAAACAACCCCAGACTCATAGAAGGAATTTGGTTAGAAGAGACCCTGGTGACCACCTAATTCCAGCCCCCTGCCATGGGGTACAGCCATACCCCAGCCCAGCAAAGTGCAGTGTGTCCTGTTCCTGCTACAGAAGGACCAAGCAGTGATTCTCCAGGATAACATCCTGTCCAGCTTCCAACACAGACAAATAAACCTTCTGAGTGTTAACTGCTTTGCAGTGTTATGATATTTATATGGACTTTATAGCAAAGTGACAACTCTCTTCAATTTCTTAATCAAGACAAATGCGTGTGTATAGCTTAGCACCCAAGAATCAGTCCTAACACACTTAATGGTGCCATGAATGATGGCATAGTCCTTTCCAAGCTCTGCTCTTGTCATCCTGACACCTTTTTCTTTCTTTTAATTTAGACAAATTTAGACATAAACTTAAAAAAAAAAATTACCACCTCCTTAACTGGTGAAACAAAAACATATAAAAAGAAAAATTATTATAGATATAGTAAAAGTTGTTACTCTACCTCGCCATTAAAGAAGCAGAAAATTGTAGCCACCAGTAGACCCTGTAAAATAAAAACAAAGATTCTGCTTTAATTCATATGCATATGGGGTACTTCAGGTGTGAGACAATTAAAGGTTTCTGATAAAATTCAGATATAGATAGCAGAGAAAATGCAGGACAAATGTAAACATGATGAATTATTTCTAAAAATAGGTCACTAAAAATATGGGGCCAGCTTTCTGCCATGATGTTTCTTTCCTTCGAAAATTGGAAGGCAATTAAATGAAAATTCAGCAAGCATATTGAGAAATCAACTACTGGATGAAGATCTTTAAAAATTGCCATGACACTTCATTTCTCTTTAATCTGATTGCCATGCCAACTGCTCTGAGCTCAGGTGAGCAGGGCTGCGTGCTGCCCACCTGGTAGTGCATGAGGATGTGCATCACGTAGTCGTACACCTCCTCAGCGATCCGGCCCTCGGGTCGCCACGGGAACAGCACAAACTCGATGCCAAGGAGAGGGACCAGAATCAGGGTGGCTCTCACTGCCTTCATGTACAGGTTGGACTCAGCCTTGTGCGTGTCTTTCAGCTTGGTTATGAGAACACGGACGATGTTCAGCAGGAAGAAAAGGTTCACCTGTTGGGGAAGGAAATGACACTGAGAAGGAGGTCTGAAAAATAATCCTACACACTGATTTGTGAGACTGGAAACCAGACAACACAAACTCACACTGCTTGGCTAGCATGTGATTGTACAAGTGATATCAGATAAACATCATTGAAAACACCTTTAAGTAACTGAGATGTGGCTCTAACTTCCAGTATCCACACCCATTCCTCAAACTCTCCAAGCAAGTGGTAACAATGCACACACCTTTCTCTCTGCTGTCAGTAACAGTGCATGGGTGAAGGATTGATTCTTCTTAGGCTGGTCAAGAGAGAGGATGATGCTTTTCCCTCGTTGCATTAAAAAATGGTTCTTCAAAAAGCTACTTTTTATTTTTCAAATATAGATTCAGTAAATTTATAGAGAAATAAAAATCAGAATAATAATTATAAAAAGGCAAAATGCTGGTACAAGGAACTGTATATTCCTCTAAATAAACAGTGGATTTGGCATTCTCACAGTAGCTAATGGTTGGATCTTCTACCCTTTCAGCAGAGCTGCCAATGGGGCAAGCACTGAGATGATGCTCTATGTCATTCCCTTGCACTACTGAACTTATTTCCATAGTTATAAAGCCTTTTTTTTGTTAGAAATGGTCTATCTCAATTCTTTCAGTTTGACCAGAAAAAACATCCCAAACTGTCACTGTGAGCAAGCACAAACCTGATACACACACACAGATATGTGTATGGATGCACACACACATCCCCCAAGGATGAGTAAGCAGAGCAGCACAGCCTGAGGGATGATCCCACCCCACGCACATCTCCTGTGCAGCCCCTGGGGGAAGCTGCAGGTGGATGAGACCCTGAGAGCTCAGCCAGTCCATCCCCTTATCCAAGGCACAGAGACAGGACAGGGGAGCTGCTGTGGAAAGGAGAGACACAGGCTCTGCTCCTATCTCAGCTTCCCGAAGATTGTCTGCCTTGCCAACAGCTAGAGACAAAAGGAGCGTAGAGGAAGAAGCTGGCAGACAGACAGACAGACAACTCCCTTCTAAAATGCCTCAGAATTCCTGGTCTAGGAGGAGGCTCTGTCTTGCTGCAGCACAAGTGCAAGCAGGGAAGGCATTTCAGACCACGGGTGTCATGCTGCCTCCACAGCCCCAGCAGAATTCTTTCTGTCAGTTCAGGCTTTCAGAATAAATAGCTGCGTGCTATTATAGCAACACGGCCCTTTGCAGATACGGGACGTTATTTATATTCTACTTACACATGCTATTTAAATCATTCTAACAGGAAGCTGTTTTACATAGGAAACTACTGCATGAATTTCTCCTGGAAGCCTCCAGCTACCTTTAAGCTTTGTTTAAACAGCCAAGGTCTTCTGATTCTTTCTCGAGGGATTTATTTAGATTTTATGTACCCCTCGATGTCTATCCAGCTTCCTATAGTACATGCAGACAATGAGTCCTTCCTCCATTTCTAAATTTAATCCTTCTCAAATCTACTTGTTCAACATTAACATGTCTCAAACACTGAGTTTTCTGCCCTCTCATGTTTTGGTAGCATGGCCAATTCCCATAACACTGTCCTCAAGTGCTAACTGGAGATGAAAGTTGCAGCAGTCAGGCATAAATAGCTGTTCCTTTTACAATATGCACAATGAGCTGTTTCTTTTACAATATGCACAGAGTTTTTCTATTTGTTTCACCCACCAAAACCAAAATGCACAAAATTAATCATGCAAAGAGTTTGCAAATAGCTAAAAGGGCAAACAGAAAGCTGGAGGAGGCAAAGCAGAGGGCAGAGCTGAGTAGAACAGGATGACTGTCAGTACAAGTGTGTAGCACCAATTTTTGATGAATATCTCTTCTGTCAGAAAGCAAGAGAGAAATCAGGATGAACTGAATTTTTAATTAAAGTGATAAAAGCAGGTCCTGGTTTTAAGTAAGGTGCTGAGTAGATTTTTACATTTAAGCAAAAGTAGGGCAGTGGAACTCCTCGCATGCACATTGTCATCAAATTGACTGTGATGGTTTGGAAAAGCCCAAAGGAGCTCTGTTGTGCTAACTGCACAATGAACACAGAGTGAAACAGCAACAGCCCCACAGTGACCTCAAAATTGAGCAGGGCAACTGAGCAAAAATAGAAACAGGCAGAGAAGGCAATCCTAGACCAAAAATAAAAAAAGTATTGGTCCTTATACTGGAAACTCAGGAGCATTTAGGTTCTGGCTTGAGAGTGGCACTGAAATAAAGCTGAGTTCCTAAGTCAATAGGGGCTGCAGTTTTTGATTAAACCCTCCTCAGATGATATTTCTACTTTTCTCCATGCTGAGTTTGCACTAAGTAGTATAGTAATCCTTGTAGGTTTAAATTCTGATTCAATTCTTCCTTAGCATGATATAAAATGATATATATTTATATCATTCTCACTCGAGGCACTCAGATATTCTTAGATATGAGTTGGTAATCTTTGCTTGGCTTTTAATGCAGTTGTGCAGCTCCATATTTTTGCCTGCTTGGACACAACTGAGCATTCACTTCTAAACTCCTAAGCCTGGCACTGAGTTCAGCTTAAAAGTCACTAAACACAAAGACATGAAAGACAAAGCAGGGAGCTCCTGAACTTCCTTCTAGCACACCTTCACTCAGAACTGGCACCTGTAATGGTCTGTCAGACTGGGACACCAATACATAACATTATTACAGGGAGAAAGGAACATCCTTGTAACAATATTTATATAAACAATGGCATAACTAAATAAGCCAATGGCACCCAAACAAACAAAACCACAAGAACACTGGCACATCTGAAGTCTACACAGAAATCATGACTGCCTTCACTGAAGTGCAAACCAATTCCTTTTCCCTTCCTCCCTCAATTTTGATCAATATTTGTCTAGCATGAAAACTAACCACCCTCTACTGTCTCAATCCCACTCTGCTTCTTTAATTGTGATTGCTTAGGCAGACAGTTGTAATTTAATGGTGAGTTGAAGACAATTCCAATCCAAGTGCAACCTATGTCTGCTCCTGTTCCTTTGGCAGAAGAACTGACCACAGTTATATAACAACAGGGACCATAAAAGCAGCGTTGTTTTAAACTTTATGTAATTGTAGGATTTTCAGCAATGTACAAGAGTTAAATTCCCACTGATTTCTGCCAATTCTCCCTGGCACTCACTTGACAGTCCCCTTCACGTTCTTTGAGATCTGCTCCTGCAAATAGAAACAGTGTCTTCCCCCTCGTTATTTAATTTGCAGTTTAATGTTGTTGCTTAAATGTCTACTAAAGCAGGTCATGCTTAGTAAAGTGTGGAAATTGTATCTGGCAAGCAAGCTGCTTAAGCAAATGAGGGTTCTGTTCACAAAGCCTAAACACATGCATTTAATCTCTTTAGCCCTGCCTTGTCTTTTCTGAATTGAAAGAAAAACCTTTTTTTTTTTTTGCTTCCAGTAAGGAAAGCAACTCCTTTAAAGTACTTTCACATCACAGGCAAGATGTGCAGTTTAATCTGTTATTTGTACATGATTTTCAAATAAATTTACTGACTTTACTGAGGCAAGAAAAATACAAGAGAAACACTTTCAGTTGGATCATTAAAAATATAGGAATATCAAAGGTGAACAAAGTTGCAAATTGCAAAGAGGATGGACAGAGACTCTGCCCAGACCATCCCCACAGAGATGATTATTATGCCTCCAGTAAAATCAAAGAACATTCTGAATGTGGCCTTGAATAGAAACAAGACTTGATCATTTGGGACAGATCCAGTGCATTTGAATCCCACAGGAGTCTGGCCACTTGCAGTGTGATTTTGTGGAGGCCACTACTTAGAAGGAGAAAAAAAGACCTTACATCCTAAAATGAGGTCACTTGATGGAAGATAGTACAGTCTTACAGCTTTTACACAAATTTTCACATTGCTATTTAAAACAAATCCTAGTAAAATTATCGTTCAGCTTGAAAGAGCTTTACTGAAGTGATGTATCTGTGAAAAAACACCAGAAAAACAGAAGTAATAACCCACAAATTAAAAAAAAAAACAAAAAAACCTATACTTTTCTATGAAAACAGAGTTTTATCTTCTGTGTAAAGCAGAGAAAATAAAAATTGAAAGGATTTAGAACTGGGTTTAAGTCTACAGATTAGGGTACAGCAGATCCTTACATGAACAGATACAGCAGACCTGACTGCCAGGACAAGAGATTAGCAGCAATAATTCACACTCCAAGAGTCACAGCTCTCAGTAACTTCATGGGCATTGCTCTGGCTGCCCACACAGAGGGGCTCAGGTGTGTCATGGTACCATCACAGTCTTCAACATTTAAGTTCACTAGTTAATAAAAAAGGGAGTCACAAGAATCCCAGGATTTATACAGTGGTCTTCTGAGAGAATTCTCTATGCACAGAATGCCCTCCACAGGACTTCATTAACAAGTTAACAGAAGAGGAAATTGTGGATCAGAAACTGAAATTATTTGCATAAAGTTACTTAAGGTTTTCATTCTTAATCAACTTTCTTTTGTGAACTGAAAAGCAGAGAGAAAAGGCAGCAGCCATGAACCCAGCAGTTTGGCCAGATCAGCTCGAGGTTTCTGTTAACAATAAAACAAATGACTGTCATACACAGGGGCTAATCCCATATGGAATGCCTCTATGCTAATTATGTTCATTATATAGATAGTTGTTTAAGTACACAACTATTTCTGTTTAGCAACAATCTACTGACTGAAAACCCAGTCCTAGGGCAAGTGACATACAAGGTTGATTTTTATGCAGTAATGTCCTCAGTTACTCACCTAGAATTTCATTTAGCAGTGAGCACTGAACAGAGCTGGCATTAACTTGGGGTGTCAGACAGAATACTGTGCTCTAAGATTTCATGAGCACTCCAGAAGCAGAGGAGCTGCAATACCCCAGTGGCCAAAGCAGACAGTGCTAAATTAGTACCAGAACAGGGGCAGTCAGGTACTGGCAGAACCATTTGCACTGGTTCTCTCACAAAGTGCCTGCTCTATTTCCTCTCCATCCCATATTCCCACCCACAGTCAGTCCTGGAATCCAAACCCCCTCTCCCTGAAGCTCAGACAGTCTGGTGCCTGTTTGGCCACAGCACACAATGAGGCTTCCAGCAGGGTCCACCTGGCAATTATTCTGGGCATGAGAGGCATTCTCAGCTAAAGGAAAGATTTTAAATTCCCCTCCAGTACTCCAGATAAGGTTTAGTCCTTCCTTGGTGCTAGCATTTGAGTGGAATGATAATCAACATTGAAACCCTGAGTTTCTCAAAGCACCAGAGGCACAGATCCTCAAAAAGGCCAAGACTTCTTGTATCTCATGTCTGAGGCACCTGCTGGGTTAAACAGCAGACTCACAAGTGACAGTGACCTCCAAATGTTAGAGCTCTTACCTTTGTAAGCCCATCAAGAGCAGCCAGAAAACAAGAAAACAAAATATTATTTGAAAAATGCTTACCAAGAGAGCAGCACAAATAGGGCCATGGATGATGTAAAGCAGATGAGTATCAGAGCTGATCCAACAACTACAGAAAACAATCAGGGAAAAAAAGGCATTTATTAGCTTTGGTTTATTTTTTACCTTAAAGAAAATATAAAAGTTTTGCAAAGCAAGCTGAAGCTACTTACTTGTCATTATAATATAAACTTCTTGCAACAGCATGTATGCAGGCAGGGATCAGTGGAAAACCTGTGGAGAAAAAAACCAGTATTTTCTTCATTAGTAAAACCTGGTTAATAACTAAATAAACTTGCAATTTTTACCTCACCCAAACTATATACCTGCAGAGAAAATAAACTAACATGGACCAATTTAAACTTTCTTTTCCTAGATTTCTTTCTGAGGGCCGTGTGAAACCTTATTCCTACTGACTTGCCAAGAAATCCACAGCAACACACAGGAAAGGAAAATTAACTTTTCATTTTTTAATCTCCATTAACACAATCTGCAGTAACACCAAACAGGAAAGTAATATTAAAATGGTGGTTGCATACATGAGCACAGCTTTAACAGCATGATCATGGTGAGCATGTTCTCACTGGTACGAGGATGAAGTATCAATACCTTGCTCTATTTAGAAAACAACTTTGAAATTAGACTCAGGAAATAAAGCCAAATGAACATATTTAAAAAGAGTAAGCAAATTAGTCATGTGGAGCCCTTGACACTGGTGGTACCTGACCTTCAGGAGCTGCTGAGCACCTGTGACCCTGCAGCCACAGCTCAGCTGTGCCTGCAGTGGGACAGTGACCCAGGTACCATTGGAGCTGAGTGTGCCAATTCAGCAAGGCTACCAGAGCCTTCACTTCCACTTTGTGAATGAGCCCTTGTGCATCATCTGAAGTGAGCAGGCTTGGCTTATTAGTTTTGCTATTGATACTACTAGAGATCTTCAGTTACAGCTATTCTGTGTTTGCTTAGTGAACAGTACAGGTCAAATGGAACTGCTGGAAAAATAAATCCTCAGCTGTCTCTAACTCAGTTCTGACTCTCCACCCTAGGCACGGAGAGACTTCTCTGAAAACAAACATTCATTCCTGAATAAACATCTTCGAGGTGAGGAACAATGAATAATTACTTCTTAAGATCTTTTTTATAATAGGAGACTATTTTCTCTGTACAAAGGAGGAGTCACTTCCTGACTCCAGAAATGCATAATCTCTCTCTCAGCAGAGGTACACACAGCTTCCTACATTAGTATTTCTAAGCTTGTTAAAACACTAAAGACAAAAAATCGGGGTGTGCCACTGTCACTCCAAGCTACAGCTCAGAGAGGCAAAGGCACAGCTGTTTGAAGGAGGAAGAGGCTGCATTGACCTGAAAATACACAAGCTGAAATCACATACCCCAGCCAAGAAGGTAATACCACATCAAGTGCTGCTTCTCAGCAAAAACAGCCACCACAATCAGAGTGTGCAGGTAAATGCCTTCACACAGCATCCAAAAGTAGTTGCAACCCATCAGGTACAGGTAGATGAACTGTGACACTTTGCAACTAACCTGCAGGGAAAAAAAAGGAGAGTATAATATAATTTTTTAATTTGCAGAAGTCTAGGAGCTTTATTGGCAAAGCAGAAAAAATACCACTTGAGGTAATGTTTATTCTGTTTTCGACTACAATTACATATTTATTTACTTTTTAAAATAGAATTTTTATGGCATTACAATCCCAACTTTATGATGACATAAAACTAATAACTGAGACTGGATTTTTATTATTCATGCACAAGGACCCTGAGATTCTCAAGTGTGGTAGAATGCTGTTATGATATTTTGCCTTACTGCAAATCTTGCCACACTTAACCATTCAAAATCCTTGAATTATCCGATAGCAACCCCACAAGAAATGTACTTTTGATATACTCTGATGTGGGTAATCCCTCCCAGTTTTACCCATCACAACATATAACTACCCCAGAGAACAATTCAGGTTTTTAAAATGCTTACAGTACTTCCAGTTTTAACCTACCCATAACTGCACCTAGGGATCAAGAACTTCCAGTAGGTTCTGGAGAAGCCTGGCATTTATTTGCACTTAGCTTAATTCAAAATATATTCTATAGTTCAAATGCTATAATATAATTAATTTGGAAGTCTAAAATGTGAGGTTGTGAACAAGGAGCAACAGCTAACTTGCAGATTTGGTCACATTAAATCCTTTTTTTCCTCTCCTTCCAATATTGCTGTCTGTTTGATTGTTCTCTTTCTGCCACTTAGCTTAAAACAAACCAAAACCCAATATTGTTTTACCATTTTCTGCTACCTAACTCACTTGATGATGATTATTAGCAGCTATCTCAGGTATGTTTTCCAGCACATTGATGACTGCTTCTACAGGAGAAAAGGAAATTATCTTTTTACTCAATTCAGCTTCTGGAGTTTTATCCTAACTTTCAAAGAATTAAGATTTATCTTTCATGTCTAAATAACAATAAAGCCAGAGCTAAGGATTTGTTTGTTTGTATACTTCATCTTTAGACTCTTGTGTTGCAAAAATAAATTGTTCTTATTTTAAGATGGCCAAGTTAAAGCCATAAGAAACTAGCAGAAGGATCTAAAATACCTTGCAAAACCTTTTTTCCTGCCCTTCCTTGGTGAATTCAGCTGTCAGCCTCCCTGACACCATCTAGAACAGGCTTTCCTGCAGCTGTTTCAGGGCAAAAGCCACTCTGTGGAGCTGGGGAGAGGCGTTCAGTAAGCTCAGTCCCTTAAAACACTTTTACTGTTTCACAACCTCGACTGTGCAATGTCCCAGGCACTGTGAGCCATCTGCTGTGCTGTCACACGGGCAGGAACGCTGAAACCTGGCCACACACAGCATTCCATCAGCTGTGCAGCTCCCACCTCTGCTGAGCTGCCCCAGCCATTCAAACAAACACGGCTGGCAAACACACTTTCACTTACTGGGTTAGTTGCAACTAATTCCTGGTTGTTGGCAACGGCTGTCAGTGAAATTATTGTTACAACAGAGTTGCAAACAAAAGAGAAAAACAGATTTTTATGCAGGGTAATCCTTTGGCAACTCAAGCTCCTAGAAAAGAGAAACAAGAACAAATGAGTACATGGGAGGACAACTATGTGTACTTGGGGACAACTCTGACATTTTGAAATGCTAGAGCTCTTGATTTTACTAACAAGTCTTACATCAACCCTTTCTTCAGGTCCAGAGCAAATGTAATACACCAAAAGGAAGAAAGCATTAACATTTAGATCCAATATGTTTAGAGTGAAGGACCTCCTTTGTAGCAGCCAGCTGAAAATTATTTAAATGCTGATAATAATTTTCAGAAGATTTACTTTTTATTGGCTAATACCTGAAGAATTTTCCAATTACCTATTCTATGGATTTACCTTTCCCAAGCACCTATCACACTAGATCAAGTTTTCTTATCCTGTTTCCATTTACCCAAATCTGTTCAGATCTTTTGAGGGTAATTCCTGTTATCATATCCTTTTCGTTTTTCTTCCTTCAGCCTAAAGCTAGAGAAATATCTAAATAACCAAATTATGCAAATCTCCCCCAACATCTATCACTTACACACATGCCACTGAGAGACATCAGAAACACATTCTAAAGAGCAGCAGGGGCCATGTCTATTTTGTCACCCAAGGGAAAAAAAAGAAATAAATCAAGTTTTCTTCAAACAACATTCCTAGAAGAAAAGATAAAGGAGGGACATTGACAATTAATGTTTAATTTGAGAGGATGGAAGGGAGACCTTTACATTTTTTCAGAGAAATGCAGATATGGAATCTTCACAAAGGCTGGAGGAGTGTATTGAAAACTGCTGACAAATGAAGCAACAATGAAGGTGACCCAAAGAAAAAAAGGGCAGCCCCATAAGCCTGGCCGTAGAGCAGATCTGGGCTGCATCCTCTGCACCTCTCACAGGGCAGTGTGCAAAGTACCCACAGATCCCTGAGCTCACAGCACACACCGTGCCAGCCCTGGGACAGTCTGAGCCCAAGGCACTAAAAACAGGGGAAGAAACCCCTCTAGAAACCACTGCTGCCATTAAAAGGGACCCACAGGGAACTTTGGGTGCCATATGTCAATTGGCTGAAGAAAATACAAAAGAAAGCCTCCAAAATACAGAAAACAGGATGGCATATAAATTTGAGGAAAAAATATGTTCCATTAGGCTCTTTAAGATTTTATTTGAGTCTTGTTTTAATGCCCCAAACGGATAAACTTTAATTGTTAGAACATGCAGAGTCTTACGTTCTTTGAAAATGTATTTTTATATGTTTTTTCCCCTGCACGGTTTATATATGAAAAGAGAGACAATAATGGATTCCAGTGAAGGGCTTTGTGTAAACAAGTCCTGAAAAACTCTGGAATTGTGTCTGCTTATTGTTAAGACTCAAGGCTCAGGCAAGGAAGAGCACGTACAGCTAATGGGGCCATCTCTCCGGGTCATCCCGCAGCTGTTCCTGTTGAATATTCAAACACACCCATCCACACCCACCTCCACCCATGCATGAAAGGACTGAAAGGATCACCGGACAAGAAACAGAAAGCAAGATGACATTAAAAAACTAAGACTGTTTTTGGTAATAAAAAGATTTTTTCTAAGCTTCTGCACCCTCCCTCTTCTGTTCTCCTTCCTATATTCCTTTTTTTCTGACTGTTTTTCTTAATGACATAATATCCTTTAATCACTTAATTCTCATATTTATGATCTAAGTACATTTGAATGACCAACTCCTCAATTAAACCATGTGTAGTAAAGTAAAAACAGACTTCCTACTAAATTACTATTTCCCTTTTTTTGACTCCTGTATACCCTGGGAATTAGGGAGAAATTAATTTCTCCAAAAGAAAAAAGGTGACATTTTCAAAAGCCCCTAAGTGGGTTTGAGAAGTTTTTAAAGTATTTCAATACTGCAAAACTCAAGCAGTGAGATTCACCTAAGGGGAATTATCTGTTCAGATGGCATTATCTGAGTGACTTAGGCAGCTCCTGTCTCCATAACAATCCAATAACCAGTGCTTTGCCCACTCTCTCTTTAGCACAGTGCTGCTCTCCTCTGTGAATGCTGTCATGGGATTTGACATGGCACTTGATCAACAACTCCTTTATTTCAGGCGGGTTTGTTTGTTTTTTTGGCTGGTTTGAATTTTTTTGGGAGGGGTGGGGGCTCCCCTTTATCCTAAACCACTGCTTTTCAAAGTATTTTCTTGCCTTGTTTTTCCTTCTTTATGAAAACCATACTATTATTTTAACATTTGCAACACGTGCATGATCTTGAGTATGTAACAGAATGACAAACCAGAGACACTGCAAGAAGTTACTTTTATGTCTCATAAATGAGTTTTCAGAGATGTTCAGAGTTCCAAGTTTATGACCTGTTTCATTCTGTTAAACCAAGAACTCCAGTGCACTGTGGAACACAAGTCACAAGTTGGACAAGTATTTCCATGCAGAAAATTTTCTGAAGAAAAAACAAAATTTAAAATGCAAACATAAAATGCAGAAAAAGTTAAGTCCTAAAAAATAATTCAAATCCCAAACAGCAGATATTTCCTTTGGGGAAAAGTTGCAAATTTCTAGTCAAATCTAAAGACATCCTAATGATCAGAAATCCAGCAAATGTTGTCTGGAAATTGTCAGTTGACTTACAGAATAAAAGTTTTGGAAATGACAAATTCAAAGACACCCCCCCACAATAGAAAAAAAAAAAAGTCCACCTGTTAAAGCTATGAATAATTATCCAAGCCTCTGCCGATACATAATACATCCTGGTATTAATCTAGGTCCTTAAATACCCTTCTGCTACTAAAAATACTTTAGAGGAACTGTACATCTCAAGAGAACAGCTTGCAGAGGACTTTCCTTAGCTTCCTTTGAATTTTGTAATTTCCTTTTATATCCCAACATAACCACAGTCTAGAAAATGTGGTTTGTGGGTCTGGATTCATTCCATGCAGTTCTCTGAGGAAGGATGATCCTGCTCCAAGAAAAGAAAATCCCTGGATGGTGAGACAAACATGACACAGGATGGCAGCACAGCTGATCACCTGCTTTTGCAGTAAATGCCACAACCAAAGATGAAATTACTTTGGTTTTCATATTATGGTATAGAAAAAGCATGCTTGACTCTCTGGGAACTTATAAAATCATATCCTACACCAAATCTTTTTCTTTCCCCCTGTGTTAAAGCATTTTTCCTGTCACATTAGATATTTAGTCTGCTAACCTTTGTGACATTTATTGCAATAGCACCAACCTTTTTTAGGCAAAATCAAAGTTCTTATAAGGATTCAGAGCCATTTCACACATTGAGTTTGTGGAAGGAAAAGGAATTTGGAAAGGACAAGCATTGTTTTTACGAAGGGCTACAAAGTTGAAACACTCCTGTTTGTTGGAGATTTGCAGAAATGCTGTGGAAACCTGGGGAAATAATGCACAGCTAAAGTGGAAGCACTGCTTTCAGCCAGATGTGACTCAAAAGAACTTTTTTAAAATCAGCTATCAGCTGCCTCCACCTAATCAAAGCCCACAGCATGAGAAAAGCAGCATCCACTGGCAGTGTCTCTGCTATTCCTATTTAAATGTCAGGAGGAAAGGGAAGCTGGAGTGAGGCAGCAGGGCACAGGGGCAGGAGTAGGTGAGTGTGAGGAGCAGATGTGCATTGCCAAGGAGAAGGTGTTTATGAAATGATTAAACCAGGCTGACAAGGGGAGCCCACACTGGCACAGCAGCAGCTGGCACAGGGAACAACTTGTCTTTCTCAGCTCTGCTCATGCGGCAGCACTCCTGGGTTCACCCTTCCACGAGGCCTCAGCAGCTTCTTAAGGGACAAGAAAAAGAAAAGGAGCCTTTCATAGGGAAGGAAAGAAAGTTCACCAAATATGAAGTAATAAGACTAATTTTCAAAGGCCTGTGTATTCTATTATGAGCTGTTGGGGCAGTGGTGATACACTGCTCAAACTTCCTTTCAAGAAGGTGACATCGTAACTGTTAGTCAGGAGATGACAAGCCTCTCATACACAATACTGTGAATAAAAAAATGAGATTATTGTTATTATTTCCATTTCTACTGTAGCTCTTAGCCTTACTTCCCTTACAGTTGTCATATTTTGTGAGTACTGCTTTGGAAAGTTAAAGTACCTATCAAATGTCATCACTATTTTGGTTTGACTTGCTCTTTAGTTCAGTTGATGCTTGGCATAACACAGACTCATAGAACATCCGGACTTGGAAGAGACCCACAAGGATGGAGTCCAATTCCTAGTGCCCATGCTGTAACTTATCACTAAAAAATCCAGGTATCACAAACCCAAAATGAACAAACATTTTCCCACTTCCTATTTTCAATATATTCTACAGTTATTGGGTTGCAGGTTTTTGATTTTAGGTTTCTGAGAAAAGAAACCTCAATTTTTTTGTCACAATATAAAGTCTAACAGCACACCTATACACTGGCTTTCTTCACCTTCCTTCTTCATCTAATTTTATTTGGATGGCTGGTGTTCCAAAGCACTGAAACCAGGACTGTGGCCACCACTGGGATTTGATGAAGGATTTTAAGCATACTTACTTAAAATAAAAGAATATGCCAAGAGAAATCAGAAGGGATACAATTGAAAGACCGTGTCCGATGATGGCCAAGTAATACAAGTTCAGAGCAGTCTGCAACAAAAAACAAAGCCAAGTGATTCAGACACAGCTACTGCTGATAAAGCACATATTTATACATGTCCTCTTGCAGTTAAAGTGACTATAATAGTAATAAGAAAAAAACCCCAAAGCCATTTCAAGTAACCATGGAACAAGTCCAGAACCCTGTCAAACATCCTACTGAAATCTCCCTCCATAGGGAACAGAGCAGATTAACTGAAGAAATCACTAAAATCTACCAGTTTAAACACCAAGTTTCCAATATACAGTGCTATGTTTTTTTTCTGAGTATTTATATAAATCTATTTAAGTTCCTGTACTGGCTGCATTGCTGTCTGAGGCTTGACACCTCTCTTAACACAACTCCGAAGTAAAGCACATACTCCCTGTATGAATTTATATAATTTTTTTCTTAGCATTTAAAGATACTTCCTTCAAAATGAGCTATGATTATGGCACTGGAAATTCAGTTTTTATTGAGCATTTCAGGAAGGGCATGAAAAAAATTAACAGTGGCTCAAAAATAGCGAAGACCACAACGTTAAATAGTCATAATTATGTTTCAGTTTTATGTTATGTTAAATAAGCCTACTGCCAATTATGGAATTATGAAAATTTGGGTAAAGACAAAAGGTAAAAAAAAGGAACTGGTGATTTAATATTTGGAATATGTTCATGTAATCATTAATTGTTGTAGCTAATATATTAATTAACTCATTAGTTTTATCAGAAAGTAACAAACCTTTGCTTTCAGTCATGGAATCTGTCTTGCAAAAAACCCTTGCTGCACTAAATGTAAGGTTATCACTTGGCACATAAGGAAATGAAGATTTTGAGGTTGAACCTTATACTCTCACAATAAAGCACAACTAGCTGGGTTACACAGGGCGAGTTAGAGCACACATCCAAATGCTCACATACTGCAATCTCTGTGTATTCCCTGAACTTATCATTCCAAGTTAGGACAGAGTAATTGCAGCTTGCTGTATACACTGACTTTTGAAGCAATATAAAAAGATTACAGGTAAAGCTTTAAGTAGGTTGTACGATGACAAAAGGGTAACTCTTGATGTGTGCTAGAAATTTTCAAATTAAAATTATTTTTTAAAATGAGATAACTTCCTTTAAAAAAAACCAAACAGCACTGCAATAGGTATAAGTGGAACTTATTGTGAAATTTGGAAAGTGAAAAATTTGTGAGTGAGAAAAATCAAGCCTTATCCCAAAATGCTAAAATTTGGGATGTATAAATGACAATAGCCATTCTATGACAGGTCCATTTCCTGTATCACCCCCTCAACTCAGTGACCAGTGTAGGCAGAGGGGCATTTTAAGGATTTAGAGATTGCCCCACAATTTCGAATGGGCACAGAAGCGTGGTACAGCAGGAAGCACTGCTGAGGGCAGTAACAATGAGAATTCACAATGCACAACAGCCAGAGCTACTGTGCAGTGTCTCACCAGCCTTTCCAGCACAGTGAGGAGATAATGCTGCTGAGAATAACAACACACAACTGCAGCAAGGCTTTCTTTGGAGCTGTTATTCGATACAACGGCTTCAGATCTGTGGCAAGAGTTGAAATATGCTGGCAAAACAGCCTGAGGGCAACTATCTCTTTATTCATAAAGAGGGATCATCATAGATCTGCTCCTTTCTGCATAATATCCTCCATTCCCAGCCTAATATTGCTAATATATAGCTATTCTTGCTAATGTAGCAAGAATCAATGAATTACAGCAATTCTGCTAATAGAATTAAACTGCCATTAGCAAAATCAAAGTCTCATGATTTGAGAAAAAGCAATAATAAAGTGCCTTATCAGTGTAACCATCTTTTGCCCAATATGGTTTCTAGGTAAGTACCCTAAGGTATTCAACAGCTATGTTGCAGGCAGTTAGAAACTCTATTACAGGTCAGATTTTTTGACACAGTCTGCTACTACTGAACCCTTTAATATGAGGTCCAAATTAATTTACAGCCTGTCCTAGTCTGTGGTTTGTATTCCTGGTTCTTGGGAATATACAGTTTCCATTTACTGCTTCTTTCCATGACTGAATGTCTCATAAACATAAGGAATATTAGTGAACATAGAGTTGGGGAACGGGGAAGAATGTGCAGTTTTCCCCACTGTATCCTCACATATCACAAGGTAACTGTAGGAGGTCATTTAGAGATTTTGTTTTTCTAAATCTTTTAATGGATGGGCATGTTCAAGATAAACTGAAACCTATAAAAATAGCATCTATATACAGACCTATACAAGTACAGAGGCTACTTTTGACATATAGGAAACTGCTCAAAGCATTGTTACATCAACTGTTGCCTTTTGAATTTGGAAACTTGTAAAGATTCTCAGTTCAGTTTCTTGACCCAGGTACCATGCACTCATTCCTCTCCTACCTTCACTTTTTCATGGGTATAGATAGTGCACAGGGTGTAGTTTGTCCATGTCCTGTTGCTTTCTGGGTGTCTAAACCAATTCCCATTTGGATCACAGATCTTTGTAACTTTTTCTGCAAACAAAGTTGACGGAATGAAAAAACAAAAAAAGAAAAGTGAAAGGAAAGCACAGCGACCAGCACTGAAATTCTCTTTCCTGATGCCAAGTATTTAATAAAGATTGGCAAAAAAATGACAGCTTTATTAATATGACTAGAGAGATTTTGCTTGTTACTATGAGTTCTGAGAAACTTGAGGCCGTTGCTTTTGCTTGGCAAGGGCAACCGATGATGTGATTTTCCTTAAGAAAACAAATAGATTTTCTCTCTCCAATCCATTAAGCACCAAAATACATTGAACTAACTCTTAGAGAACTACCAGATGAAGTGACAAGAATATTTAAATGGCTTGCTTAACATCGAAGGTGGAATCTGAAGCCTAACATTCTACCACTAGAAATTAGTACTGGGCAGGCAGGAAAACATAAATAGCAAAACTGCTCAAGAACCAAACTGGAAAATTGCTGGAAACACAATGATTTCTATCACCAAATAGAGGCTTGAATAGACCCTGGGAAATACAAAGAAATCCATGACATTTTCCACATGCTCACAAAGCTTAGTCCACAGAAACAGGAAGTGATTCAAAGTGGGAGAAACTCTTTGTCAACTTCAGCTGTTAAACTGAGGTAAAGGAGTAAGTCATATTTCTGCTTGTCTGTCAGAAAAGCTCATCTCTAAGAGGAAAGAAGTAATGACCTAACTTCAACTCCTACTCCCTAATCTACAGAATCCCTCAGAGACACAGCTCAGAAAAGAAAATAAGTAACTTGTCAGTTTTCTACGTGATAAAAGGAAAATGCAAATAATGGGTCTTGAGTTTTTGAAATCCTGGAGCATTAATGACTTGAGTGAGGCAAACAAGAGACATCAGAGCTCCAGACTCTCATTTCAGTGAGAAATAACATTGATGTAGAAGGCAATGCACTCATACCTGATGGGTTGAAATCCTGAAAGTAGTCAGGACAACGCTGCACTGACACGGTCCCAGCAGCAACATCACTCCAGCACAACCAGCCATCCCAGGTCCTGTTGCAGTAAGGACCTGCAAACAGATAGAGACCCAGGAATAAAATAACTCCTGCTTCAGAATTGTTTTTCAAAGGTAAGATGTAGGACTGGGTAAGGTCGGTTTGCAGAAATGCGGAGAAAAGAGAAAAGATTGAGCAGTGGTTGATTAAAACTTCACTTAATAGATAGTTCCTTATACATACATTTCTTTGAACATATTTTAAAATCTTCTCTCATTCACCTTGAAATGGCCTACATCTACAATTTGCAAACCTCAGATCTAGAAGATGGTGGGCAAAAACCCCTAAATTGATTCATATAAAGAATCTCGTAAGTCAACTCAATAATGTACCTTAGCAAAGAGCCTCACGCTTTCAAAGATGGCCTTACTGAATTTATTTCTATTTTGGATGTACTAGCCTGTACATATGTTTTCTCATTCACAGAAAACACAGTGGCATCCCAGAAGCCTTGATAAAGCCTGGCTGGGAGGCAGGCACAGCTGCTCTGCCCCAGGCTGGGCTGAGCCTGCAGCGGTCACTGCGGACAAACACTTCCCTAAGTGCCCCAGGAACAGGGAATTCAGTGTCCCTCAAGAGCTGTTCCAATGCCTCACTGCTCACACACATTTCAACATCTAAAATAAACCTCCCTTGGGAATGAGCTGGCATTTCATAAACAGCTTCTTTCCCAAAAGGCACGCAGAATGACTGTGTGCCTCTCTACAAATCTCAAGATGTTTTTATTATCTCACTTCAGTTTTCTTTCAAAGACTTAATAATGTCCCCATCTCAAAGGCTGCATTTGTCCAACATGGTGTAATTCCTCCTCATCTGAAGAGTCTCCCATTTTTGCAGATCCACCTGAGGCTTTGGGCCCCCTTATGTCTGGGCATAAACTTACACTACTGTCTTTGTACCCATTTCTGACCTCCAGGCACTCAGTTCCTCCAAAGAATCATTTTGGAAGAGAAAAATCTCTTTGTAGAAGAACACAATCACCTTTCCTTGCCTCAAAAGCCACTCAGTATTTCCAGAAGCTACCAACTGAACACAGCAGCAAGTGGAGCCAGTGACTTATCAGGAACAGCAATAATGACACCAGCACAACCCTCAGAGCAGGGAAACTGTGTGGATTAAGATACTTACAATTTTTAAAGGCAGATGTGACCAGGCAGACAGAGGTATAATAAGAGCATGAAATGAAATAAGGTGGTAAGATTAATTAGTCATGAAATTTTAATATAGGTATCTATTTAAATTAACATTTTCTTATTTCATCACAAAGAAAAGTTTTGTGTTATATCACAAGTGGTGCTATGGGCAGACAGTATAACACATTACTTCATGCATCCTGAAGTAATGTTAATAAAAAATTGGGAAAATATTGTTACAACGTGAAAAATAATTGTTAGCCAGATAAGAAATTAATATAACTAAAGGACCATGAATTACAGAAATAATTTCTGTTGACCACTTGCATTAGTAAAACCTCATGGGAAAGCAACCTGTACCTTCTTTCTTGTGAATAGGGTCTTGCATAATCTGCTGGTAGCATTCATACTGTGCTGTCATGATTTTATTCCGTGTGACACTCAGCTGGACAAAGTCTATTGTGCTGTTCTGATGTCCCTCAGCTGGAGTAGCAGTGGCAAAGAACTAAGAGAAAAACAATTCTTTTAGCAAACACGTACAAGCTCCAATATAAACTTTTTCAATATCAATCTTTTCAAGTAGTGTACTTTAAATATTATTTTCCTGACGAGTAGTGATCTTCAAATCTTATTACTGACAACATGATTTTATGTTTTTCTGGTTAATTTAGCAATTCTTACTATTGAGTCTTGATAAATGTCTCCTGAATGAGCATGGGGTAAGAACAATTGACAAGATTTGTAAATAAGAATGGCAATATGCACAGACAGCACTAAGACAGTCAGAAGCATATGAACAGCTTCTGTAAAACCTAGTGAAATATATCAAAGTTTAGTCTAAAAGACATTTCAGTCAGGCCCAAAATGGTCCTTTACAAAAAAAGACCTGCCATATATTTTATGCACTGAAGCATTTAGCTTGTCCAGAGCTATTTGGTTTCTCTGTAGTCTGGTGAACCATAAAGTCAACCCTCAGAACAGAGAATGTTATTCAAAAGACAAGACATCCACTTTGATAGTTATTAAAATTAAAAAATCTTAGGAAAGTTGATCTTTACCAAAACTTGAACCTTTTAAGTGCATTTTTAATAGGAATTAAATATCTTATGGGAAGCTACTAAGCTTCACAGAAAAACAAAGCTGCAGATTGAAATACTGTACCACTGTTGTACAAGGGATGAAATTAAAATTTCTGAGTATGTCTCTGAATCTCAATCAGTTGCCTCCTCCTCTTCCTGGGGTCTGGAGGGTACTGCCTCTGTGTCACTTGTCCACTGTCCTGAGCCAGCAGAGAGTACTCTGGATTCAGCAGAGGTAAACACTATTTCTGTTCCTTTGCCAAAGGAATTTAATGGACAACAGAAGGTAGATAAAGATCCTGTTGTGCAGAAGCTGCATTTGAACACAAAATTAGCTCTTCCTGCACTTCCATATTAATAATTTCTGTGGTACTCTCTACAGGGTTGTTAAAACTGGAAGTGATTTTAAAAATTCATAAGACTCACCATAGTAACCGATAAGAAGAGCAGCAAAAATGTGATCCAGATTTTTGTCATTTTTATATCTGCTGCAGTCAATTTTATGTTGTAGCTGAATGAATTCAAACTGCAACAGAAAAAAAAAAAAGGAAATTGAGCAATTAATAAAAGCCAAAACTGATAAAAGACTTTAATATATTATTTCTGAACTAAAAGAAATTGATGGAGGCCCTCTCCGTTTCTTTTCACACACAGTGATGCCATGTGAAACACACAGGGCTGCACAACATGGTACCAAAACAAGCACTCAGCTCCTCAGCACTGAACTCCAGCAGCAGGGTTTTCCTGCACTGCTGCCTCAACCAACACCTTCAGAGGGCTTTTCCCAGGCAGGAGCCTGGCACCAACCCCGAGACACAAACTGCACTTGGGGCCATCTCTGCCTTTGGGAGACCACAGCAAACTGCAGGGGGGTTCCCTAAAATACACTCAGACTTCCAAACACACACATTTACTTCCTATTTTCTCCATATCTCCTGATATTTGATTTTGCCATTTCTGGAATAACTGATCTAGTGAGAAGCCACTTCACGATGAACTTCCAGCTTTGTAAGGATCATAGTAGCAATGCAAGAATTCATTGTGAGCTGTAAAATAGTTTCTGTGTCTGAAGTACCTGTAGTTTCTTTATCTGCCATTTGAAGAAAACACTATGACTACCTTATACTGCAGACTCTTCTTGAAATTGATTCTTTAAGTGAAAAAATCACCAAAATATACACCCCTATTTATGAAGCACACAGACCATCTATCTAGTGTAATTCTGCTGTGACAACTGCCTCAAAAGGAAGGGAAATGTCAGAGAATTTTGTCTTTTAATATTTCAGTGTCCTGAAGTATCCTGAGAAGATCACAAAGTTGAGCCTAGAACTGAGATAAGAGCTTTTCTTCTGATTGCATCATGGAAAAAGGCCTCTGCATACTCAGTTTTGTCATTACAGCTAAACTGTACTTCAAAAATCCAAGTATCTCACTGCAGTAGCATTAATGAAGTTATTCTCAGCTAAAATAAAAGCAATAACATGTATGAGTTTAGCTCCCTGGTACAGATGAATTCTCTCCAACTCTCACACTGTGATTTAAGACAAAATCCTTGCATACCCCAAGTCCCTCCCACAGCTCAGAGACCCCAGGGCCAGAGAATGCAGAGGGCTGTGGGTGCTGCACCCACACACAAACCTGGGTCCTGACCCAAGCACATTCCCCCTCACATCACACTTGCTCTCATCTTTCTAAGTTTTTCTTATTCAGCAGTGATGTGCTATGAGAGAATGGGGCATGACAAACAACTGGCTGTACATTGGCCAGCAGAGATAATGGTACAAAAAGCTCATTAAAAAAAAAAACAACAAACCACCTCTGTCTCAGTCACAAAAAGCAAACATTCAACATTGCTACTCTTCTGCTTAACATTGCTACTTTTCTGCTTTAACACTTGGACTGGGTTCTCCTAATACAACTACAAAACAATAAACAGACATTATTGACTACTAAATAGGAAATCACTGCTGTTTATTGCACAGCCTGATGCAAAGACAAGAAATGTGTGGTAAAATCAGCTGTGCCTGTTTAACCCAGACTAAAGTTGTATCCATAATCTTCCTTCTATTTTTACCAGTGGCATGCAATCCTGGAACACTGATTGCTGCAAATTGCACAGGTGAGGCTCTGAAATTCAAATCTGAAGTCTCTTTAAACACTTACAGGAAGACAAATTAGCATACATTAAATATATCCTTGGCTTGAGCTACTAATTCCCTGGACAATCCACTTGATAAGAACTTAAGTGAATAGATAACTTTAAAGACCTTGATCTGTTAACTAAAGAAAAATCTAACTATCTTTGTACAGTGAGTAAGGCTTGACTAAAACCAGATATCTAAAGTATATCAAAATTAACAGAAGGGCAATATGAGCTCAATTCTGCATGACAACTTGGGGCAAGTGTGATTAATTCAAACCTATCACATTTCATTCATTTACAGCTGTGTCTGTTTTCCTAGGGGAAAAAGCCCTGACCTTCTAAGGAAACTGGAATTAATAACTTACTGTAAAGTAAGTCAATAATATTTTCTCTCCCAAGTATGACAGAGCACATCTGTGCAGGGTTAAAATCCACAAATTATGTGCACAGGACAAGCTAAGAGATGAACCAAGTAGAAAATAGCAACCATAATTTAGTGCATGTTTTTCTATACAGGTATACAACAGTTCAAAATAATTTTCTCCACAGCAGTTCCAAAAATCCTTATGCTAAAACAAATACTGGATAAAAAATTTAAAATGCATGTTTTTATATTGCTCTCACTTTGCCTTGCTTATTTTATTTTATCTGAAAGGTACATCATATAAACAAAGGCAGAAATTATCTGCTTTGATTCAGAGTCCAAGTTTATTTCTCTTTCACAATATCAAAAGTCATCCCTTAGCTCAGTTCCTTTAATGGTCCAAGTCTTTCCATCCCTAGTGATTTTGTAGACATTTCCTATCAACTGCTCCAGTATCTGCTGCTAAGTCTTCTCAGGAGATAAAATGTTAAGCCTATAATGCACTCTTACGCTTTCCACTCATTTCTGTCAGTTGCTGACATATATAGAGAAAAAAACACTAACCACTGCCTTTTTCTAAACATCACTACTTATGGACTTAATTACAAAACACAGGATGAAGGTCATTCAGACGCCTGTTTGGACTGCAGGAAAGCATTTCTTGCATCACTGCATGAATTCATTCACTCAACATTTATTCCAGTTAATCTGGACAAGACCTTTCCAAGGAAAATTAAGAACTTTCTTTGGGATGGACAGTAATATATTCCATTGACTGAGGCAGCAAGCCAGTACTGCTAAGAAAGTCAGGCTGCTTTCATTAATCATCTGCTCTGATGAGACACAAACCAAACCTAGTTCTCTGAAAGCTCTTTCCTTCTCAAAGCTGGGAGGTATTAGGCCCACAAGAAATTAATAATGAAAAGAGACCATCCTTAGGTTTCCTTAAATAATGGTGCTTCCCAAGCTGTTCTGCTATTCTAAGTCTGACAAGTCCACTTCTGGGCAGAGAAAAGAACTGTATTGGATTGAGATGAATCTGAGTGTCTTGAATGAATCCCTTGAGTCCACTCTGTGACAGTGGGAATCTGCACAAAAGCCAGCAGGGCTGGGATTTACTGAAACTAAGGTGGTATAGACAACACTACAGCTACTGGCAGTCCTCTGGCTGAAGTACTTTCCCACTAAGAGGGAACACCAGTGAGAAAAGAATGGGGAATTGTAACAGTAAATCATGTCTTCCAGATCTTTGAAGTATCATTTTTACTTCTGGTGCATGTTTGTGCATTTAGTGAAGACTGAAATAACTTAAACAAAACAAAACAACAACAAAAAAGGAGCTGCCGTTAACGATGGCCTATGTTGTGTTTGTCACTGATAGCAGTGACACCTACTGAAGAATGAGGAATTAAAAAGGAACTGCAAGCTGGACTTGGCTAAAATAGTCACTGGTATAGCTTTAACAGATGTTCCCATTTCTCTTCCTCCTGCTTTCTCTACACAGCCAGCCTGCCTCATCAGCTGTTTCTACTTTTAACTTTTCCCCATCCTCCCAGGAGTAAGTGGCACCCTTGATGAGCTGCAGACACTTCCCGTTTCAACCATACAGCAAAAGGGTTAAAAAAAGCAGTCACTAAAAAGAAAAAAACAATCATTTTTTTGAATTTGAAAATCACATTTAGTATGAAACAAAAAACACAGGCAGCTTCCACCTCAAGCAGTTCTCAAATCTGACTTCAAAGGAGAATGCAACTCTGTGGGAGTGGGACAGGAGGGAGATCCTACATATGGCACTGCAGGCCCATCCACAAATGCCCAAACATTTTTCACTAATTGGTCATCTTTGATTTGCCCAGAAGCCAACAAAACAACCTTTTTTAATGACAACAAAGAGAAAGCCACAAAACTTGTGCAGTGTAAAGTATATACCTTGCAGTGTGCTGTAACCTTGTGACACTGAACTTAAACATGTTTGCACACAGACATAACCTTCATCTGAAAATGGGGTCAGAATGGGTATTTTCTTGACACTTTTGTTACTTCTGGTTCTTTTTGGAGGGAGGCATACAACCTGAAGTACTTAAAACCTGGTTGCTTCAGCCCAAGATAAAAGCAAAAACAACAAGTTGGAAAATGCCCAATACTTTTCAAAGTGTCCCTAATTTGAATTGCTTTTCAAATTGCGCTATTAATAAAAACTCCCCCAAACCAAAAAACCAGTAGCCTCAAATGGAATTACAGATAGAGCCTCCACTTGTATCTTCACTCACATAAACTTTCTGGGAAATACTTCTCTGACTAAAAGGGCTTTGCAAGTGGGTAGCACCAGCCAAACAATAATACACCCCAGATTCACTGAGTCCTAGACATGGACTGCAAACTCTCCACCCTTATACTAGAGAACAGTGCAAGGCAGTTTGGAAATCTACCTATTTGGGTAATCTTCCTTTTTTTCTGAGGGAATCACCTCTGCCAGGTTTTGAACAAACTGCTCAATGGTATCCCATAACTGCTCACAGCTGTATGTGTGGGAATTTATGGAGCTTGAAAGTAAAGGTAAATAAAATAATGCCACACAAACATTCTCCCTTTCTTTCCAGGAGCTTCTCCTAGGAAGAAGTTGTAGCACAATGGCATTTACTGTCTTCTTGAGGATTAAAAGAAATAAAGAAACACAGTGGCAGATCTCAATTTATCCCTGAGTTATTCTACAGCACCTTCCTTGTGCAGGTGGTAGTTCAGCTCAGTGAAAGTCCTCGCTGTTTAATTCCTGGGCTGTGTGCTGTGCTGGTCTATTGGCACAGGTCTGTGCAAGTAGGAAATTGGGACTGGCTCACTAAGGTGTTTCACATCTTGTATTCTCTTTATTAGCACGCTTTTTGCTTTTGTTTCTGCATGGCTCTGGCTGCATGTCAGAGGCCTCGCAGAGATTGCAGAACCATCTGCATATGAGATTACACAGATTAAATTACTCCTGGGTGCTTCTTCCCATGAATAGCTTTTGGCAACCATTCAGATAAGTTTTGTCACCTGCACCCAACAGAAATTACTAGCAGGAATTGGCAACACTTGTAGCCAGTTTCAATAGCACCTAAAGTTACAAGAACCTATGACAGAGTGATAGTGGTGCTAGTTCTCCTCTAACGCTTCTTTTGATCAGTTCACAGGTGTGGATGACACTGCAAGTTATTCTGAGGAGGTCCAGTTAAAATCCAAACTAACCAAAAAAATGGAGAAAAAAATGCCACCACAACAAAGCTCTCCAAATAAGATTTTGGAGGAGGTAATGTCTACAATGTTCTTCTCCTGGCATATTCTACAATTTCTTTCTTTGGTCAACATTACTCCTCTCCACACAGGAGACTGCAGAGCAGATTTTTTGTGGTTCTGTCCATGATACCAATTTTGGCTCTTTCAAACAGGATTTCCAGTGATAAAAATGGGAAGAGTATTTCCTCCTTGATTTTACACTGAAAAGTCTTCTCTTGGCCCTTGTGCTCTCCATGCTTTCCCTATAAATTACAAAGGCTCTGCCCCTCCTTGCCCAATATGACGAACTTCCTACTGACTCCTGGACACACGAAGCCAGCAGTACAGATCATGCAATGCCGTGTGGAAGAATGGCAAGGACTCAGTGGAGGTTATAGATACAAGTCAGCAGGGTATCTAACCCTTCCGAAGAAATGCAGCACAGGAATTTTAAAAAATATTGAAGCAAAGTAAAAGTGTTTGTCTCTCCTGAGGAGCCAGTTGTTAAAGGAAGGCAACAGAGATTTTAGCAAAATAAAATTTTTACCAGGAGACTGATGGGGCTTTACTCTCAAGAGATGTAAATGTAACTTCTAACAGTTTATAGTTCTTAATGCCTCCAGAGTTTCCAATGAGTGCTATTTGACTACTATTGTGTAAGCACATTGTTATGCTTATTTTACAAGCTTAACCCTTTTCACCCCATAGCCCTAACTCAGCTGTGTCTTCATGCCTAAAATCCATCAGCATAGCAACATATGCTGCCAGGCATATCTCACCACGTTCAGTTCAAAGTTCTGAAAGCAGGCTCTGAAATTCCAGAGCAATCCCTCAAGCACAAAGTAACTTTGCAGGGAGGCTGCTCTGCTGAACAAAGTTACCTGTAAAAATCCACTATCAAACATCCTAAAACCAACTATTAACAGAGAGGAACATGATGGCCGACTAGTGAATGATTAAATTCTAATAGCTGATGGATCAAGATGATTTAGTTTTGGTACTTCCCTTTAATATTTTTTTTTAACTGTATTATATTCCTGTTATGGTAATTTTAAAAATGGACTGAAATATATCCAGTAAACTTCCCTGAAATTTTACTTCTTCCAAAACAACTGCTATGATGTGGCAAGGATATTCCAATTAACACACTATTTTAAATAAAAGGGATTTGCTCATGGCATTCATTCTTTTCCATGAGTTTCATGCTGTAACAGGTTGGAGAGCTCCCACATTGTTACTAGGTATATAATATATTTACCTAGTTACATTTGTATATGGATGATACTCTTAGCCATAGAATTCAATTCTAGATAGTCCTGCCAGGAACAGAGAGATGCACTCCATGTGCTTCATGGTCCCTTTCAATTTCATAAGTCCTATGATATATGTGAAAAGTACAGTATAGGCCTCCAAAGAAAATTTCTCCACCTTCTAGCAAAATTATTTCTGTTTTGAATTAAAGCAAAGATGGTATGAATTTATGAATTAATCAAATGGACCGTAGGACTTGTGTAACACCCTTGTTGAGATGCTGAAGTGGGATTTTTTCCCAGCCACTGCTGTTTGAAAGCTGCAGAGTGTACTGCTGCTCTGTGTGCCCCTTTCAGGCAGTGTTTTTTTATTTGAATGACTCCGTTTGATGCTGTTTACCAAGTAATGACCCAAAAGAGATCCAAAGGTTTCTTTGTGAAAATGTTTATGGCATGAAGTAATTTTCTCAACTGGCCGAGTTTTAAAAGTTTTTTGTTATTTCTTCATTGACACATGCTAATTTTACAAGAACAGTATTTCCACAGTTCAAAGACTTTTCTCAAGGTCAGAACAAAGCAATGGGAAAATGGGTTAAGCAAAATGTACCAGGACTTTTGTTTTTTTCAGCAGTTACCACTCAGGCTTTTTCTCATTGGCTCCAGCCCAGTTTGGCAGCTGAGCACATCCTATGACACAGGTTTTACACCAGTTTCCTTTGGATTCACATTTAGAAGTGTGAATATTTATGCACAAACATATTCTCATTCAGTCATAAATGAAGCAATAAAGTTTCAAAATGTGGTTTTTAAATGAAATTGCAAATTTTCAGGTAGCCAGTGGCACAGCAGCAGCTCAGAGCAGGGTGGGGAGGGAGCAGGTGGCCCGGAAAGGGAATTGCTTTTGCCAGGATAAACAAAGTGCTGGTGCAGCCACTGCATCAGAACCGGTGTCCCAGCTCTGGGTTCATCTTTGGTCAATCACTTGACCAGAACTGATGAACAAAGTGGAGAAATAAACTCTTCATGGAAATGTCAGAAGCACTACAGTCTTCTGATTTTGTGTTACACTTCTTTCTTTTCCTTAAAAAGCCCCCCGAACAACAACAACCAAACCAAACCAAACCCCAGAATGCAGTACAAAGAACTAAATTATCCCCAAGACAGCTTTCACTGGCAGTAGTTTTAGTCTGGCTAAGGATGAAATTTCAGATGGAAAGTTCATGCCAAATATTAACATTTTCTCTCATGAGATATTTCTGATGCATTTACTAGTCCAAAACATTTCAGGTAAATTTAAGGCAACTTTAGAAAAATTCAGTCTGGTATACTTATTTAAAACAAAATAAACCACCAGCTACTTCAAAGCCTTTATCAGGTCAACCTAAGTCACTACAGTTCAGAACATTTCCTCTTAAATTTGAAATTTCACATGCCAGAAGTCAAAAGTGCAAGCTCTGGAATATTTCACCCTTTGAATATTAGACAATACATGTTATACTGTGCTAAATTATCAAAACTACTAATCCATCCTGCAGAAAAGCCAAGAACAAGCAGCAGCCAAAACCAACCTTTTGAATTCTAGCATTCTGCAGCTTGTCTCCTTTGCCTTAATTAGCTACAGATATTCCCCCATCTTTCCTATGTTTTTGCATTACTAAAATGGCACTTCAACAGCAAATGGTTTAAGCTGGGCTGACACAGGGCATGCTGGCTGCAAAGGAGTCTGTGAGGCTCAAGAAAGTAAAACCAGAGGTAGTTCATCTCGACAGTATGGAGGAAATTACCTTCTATTCCTTTTTCAAGTCCATACCTGCATATTGGTATATGCACCTGTCGAGGCAGGGGAGGAGGGCAAAGGCTTGGGAATGACCTCTAATGGAGGAAAATCATGAATGCACAGACTTGAAGGGTAGGCTAAGAACACAACATCAAAGCTCTTCTCTTTACATTAATAACCAGAGCCTTCCTTTTAATCACATATACAGGGAGATAGCTCTCTCTTTCTCCTCACAGACTAGCTGCAGAAATCATCTCAAGGCAGCCATAAAGCAGGCAGTGATAGAAGGTTTTCCCATCCTCTGCCCACATTTCCTTCAGATGATACATACCGAGATATTGCTAAGGCCAATGGTATTTTGCATTAATGTTATTTTCTGGCAGTCTGAGTTACATTAGTTTTGCCAAACTGAGGTATTACCTGAGGTTGTTTCTAAGTCTTTGAAATGGCAATTACCTTCAACTTCATCCATGCCCTGCCACACTCACAGGAATATTGATATAAGCAAAAGTCTGACAGGGGCCAAAACATCCAGGAGAAAGAAACATTTTGCTAGAGATGTTATCAGTTTAAAAGTCAATTAGAGGATCAAAGCAATTGACCAATCAGCTTAATAAAATGAGATCCTTGGAACAGAAGCAAACTGCTACCCAGTGGCTGCAGTAACCCCTCTCAGTATTTGCCCAATGCATTCCTCATTCTGATCTGGACACAGAGGGCAAAATATAACTGGCACCAGTATAAACTTCAGAGTCTCAACTTGCCCCAAAGGCCACTTATGACTCTTTGGACAGGCAATGCCATTTTCAAGCACCTAGAACATATTTGAGTTGATCTTTACGAACTACCATTGTCGATGTGCACATATTTTTTTTAAAAAAGTAATGTCTTTTTTTACCTGAGCTCAGCCTTTTAGTCTGAGTATCTAAGTAGAAATCTTTAGCACTAACTGAAATAACACATTTCTGTATCTTTTCTGAAATACCACTTAGGCAAAATTTCTTCTACCTGAAATTGTAATATAATTCTTACCTGAAAGTAAGAAGCTAAGCCTTTTCTAATTTTCAAATTTGTCCAGCAATTGCATCTTGAAGTCTTAATTCACGTTCTGAAATACTAGAGGGTAACAATGCTGAAAACTGGACAGACACAAGTCTAGCTGGCAATATAGTTCACTTGACACCCTGTTACATTTTCATGCTGTTAACAGAGAAGGGATTCTGTGCCACTGAAAAAATTCTGCTTGCAGAGCTTCTGCTGCCGTGAAGGACGTGAAAAGTTTGAAATAGCAAGAGCAGCTGGTGGGGGAGCCGACAATTTGGCTGGCACGCAGCCTGAAAGCCACACACATTTCTGAGGGTCAGCAGGGCCCTGTCTCCCAGCCCCACATCCCAGCATTTCTGCACGCTGCCTTTGTGAGCTCTGCTCTGCTCACGGCTGCTCCGCGGAGCTGCAGGATGGAACCAGCACTGCAGTGATCACACAGACCCCT
This sequence comes from Alethe diademata, assembly GCA_025584955.1. Lineage (NCBI taxonomy): Eukaryota > Metazoa > Chordata > Aves > Passeriformes > Muscicapidae > Alethe > Alethe diademata. The sequence continues at coordinate 6,326,388 of JANRMJ010000107.1, forward strand.
CTGCTCTCCGTGGGGCAGGGATTTCACTGACAGTGCCAGCTGCAATCTGTAGGAAGCAGTGTGAATGTTTCCATGAATTCAGTTGAAGATCATATGCTCAGGGTGTGGCCGTGGGAAAGACCAGTGTATCTTACACACAGTCCCTAAAGTCCAATTAGTGTTCCTTTAATTACAAACAGACTTTTCCACATCCTTTTGCAGTATTCCACCCTCTCTTACCTGAATGAAAACCAAAATAAAATACTATGAACATTAAAAATACGACATAAATTGGACACAAAAATCTCTGCCTTGATAAACTGAAGTCTCACTTGGATAAGATACACCATGAAGATGAACTATTACATATCAAATGTAATAAAACATTACAAGCACTATAGCTACAGCAGAGGAATGTGCATCAAGCACAGCTATTCTGGTCATGAATTGCATGCAAATTTTATTTGCACATAATTTATACATTTAAACACATTATCTCCCCTCCAGATGTAACACTAACAATAATATAAAGACAGGAAATGTAATGGAAAAAACTCAGTTTAAAGCTTGTCAAAATTGCAAGCAAATGAAAATTTCCACTGCAAGCATGAAAAATACTATATGGCTTTAATATAGGTGCCCATATTTTCTGCATACTCACATCCTGCATTTATTTTCCTTGAGAAAAAAAAAACCTTACAGAAGTCTCAGACTGATTTCACACTCCTGAAAAAAAGTCCTTGGTAGGAACAAAATGCATGGAATTTGATGGGAAGCTTTTATAAGGATGTCTACCCAAATTAAGTTAAAAAATAATCATTTGAGTTTGAATTTGTACTGATCAGATCCTGCCATTTCAGTGTCTCAGATACCAGTGCAGAACTCACAGACATCAGTTTGGCTTTGATACACAGCTTGGATATCAAACCTGCAGGTGTTACCTTTCTTAGGCTGAGGTACCAAAATCCATCAAGAAATGCACTTGGTATGCATTTTTAATTTTTTTCCTCCCTGTACTCTTTGATTTAGTAAAACACCTCAAAAGTCTCATCCATTTCATGCACCTGCAGAGATCTGGACTTGCACCTCCCCTTAACTGTGACCCTCTCAAAGCTGCATTTGTGCACCCTGTTCCACAGAGCATGTGAAAAATCAAATTCATCTTGCTGAGAAATTTTGCTCACAGCTGCTTGCTTGGCAGGGATTTGGTTGGGGAGGGAAGGGAGGGAGGAGGGAGAGAGAATTTTCCAAGCAGTGGGGAAAACAGCACAGAACTTTCATCATCAATGGCCTTGACATTGCTGCAGCCAACGGAAACATCACCCAAGTGACTCCATGCGAGGGAACCATTCGGACACAAATAAAAAAATCTCCTGCGTTTATTTCTATCATGGTAGTGTATGCCAAACTTCCTTTGGTGAAACCCAGATTTCTCCTGCATTGGCTTCCTCCTGCTGTTGATAGACCAGGATATTTGCTGAAACAAGCAGGTAATGAATGAGATATTCTGAATTACTCAGCATATATGCTGAAGAGAGAATTGTGTTCTTTTCTGAAGCTCTAAGAACGACTGGCTGGGTTTTTCCAAAGGAGCTATATTAAGGTAAGAGAAATAGAATTTTAGTACTAAATTCTAACTGGATGCAAGTCTTGCTGGTAGATGAATTCCCTAACAGGTATATGTCTTACTGACCCCACCAGTGATTTTATGGAAGCAAAAATGCCTGGCAATTGATACAGGCCTACACCACACAAGGAACAGGTAACATTTCATGAGGTAACTTCTTATTGCCATAACTCCTCCAGGATTCCAAAAGAAATACAAATTTACAGGAATAAAGCCTGGTTGGTTTCGTCCCCAACCAGTAAATGTACTTCCCTTTCTCAAGAGAGTATTAGGAAACAAATACCGCACAAATCTATTTTATTACTGCTCAATGATGAGTATAGTGTACAGAAATCACAAAATCATTTTTATTCTTGGTGTTCCCTTATGATATCCCAAGCCTCTACTGACTGTGCAGTGCTAAACACTTCCTGGACATCATTCCAAAACCAGTAGCATTTCACGGATGACATTAGGCATTCCAGATAACGTATAAATGTTTTATAGACCAGGAGGCAAAGTACTTTTAGCTTTGTCCAAGCCAAGCATAGAATGGATTAGATACAGACCCTCAAGAAGGACACTGACAACTTTACATGTATTTAGGTTTTCTACTCTAAAAGACGTAATTTCCCAAATATTATTTCAGTAAGATGCTGAGATATCAGAAAGCATCATTTGCAACCACCACAATAAGTAAGTCCACTCTCATGCCATTGCCACCAGACAACTTCTGTATTTGAAGTCATTATTGATCCTCAGGCTGCTTCATTACATCACTTTACAAAGCTCTGGAGAACAGAAAGACACTTTTGAAGAGTGTTTTTAAGGAACAGAGAACTTTAAATCTGAAGTGGCCATCACCCAGAGATCTGAACTCTGAACCCCACTTGGCTGGGGATCTCTGAGGGTCAGACATTACATGAAATATGACCCTAAAGCATCTGTTGGAAATCAGACTACCAAACTGATGGGACATTCAGTCTATTCCAAATCTGGGAGCCAAGTCTGCTACTGAAAATATATAATGCTACCAAATGTAGAATCATTACCCTGTGAAGAAAATGGTTTCAGTTCTAGCAAGAAAATAAGAAATAGCCCTTCAATGCAGTTTTTCCTGTAAGGTCACAGAGAAGCACCAGAAAAGAATATAAATGGAAGACAAGAGCAAGAGAATTATAAAAAAAAAAACAAACCCTGATCCTAAATCAAAGAGTTGAGAGTCAGTTGATGTATTCAGTAAAGGCTTTGTGAAAGAATTCTTAAGCCATGTGTAGCTCTTACAGACATATCTATTGTGGGAGGTATTTTAACCAGCTTCATGTCTGACAGACAGTCTTTGGAATATAAATAAATTTCAGCTTCTAATACAGATATAATTGTCCTTCTCTGTAGGAGTGAATACTGCTGAGAAAGTGCAGTGTTTAGGATCAGTCCATTTGGATTTACAGTTTTTGAGAAGCCTACAAAAACTGACAGTTTTTGAAGGCCATAAGTAATAAAACCCTTAACATGTTCAAGAGAAAAAAAGAAAGGAATCTAAGAGATTTTCCCACCACCACTTTGCACATTATGTCACAACTGAGGTTTAAATATTAATTCAGCAATTAGAAATGGATTTATCATTCATTTCTGTTGGGATTTTCTCAGAAGGACTGTAAGTAGAGTGTAAAATTCCTCAGGTTAAGAGAAAGCCCAGAGAAATGAAAAATCAGGAAAATATAAATTAGTATTTCTGCTAAAAAATTATCAGTCATTTATCATCTACACCAGTTTTTCACCTGGAGTTGCACTTACCTGCCTCTGAGATGGTTTCAGGACAGAAATCCTTTCTAAGGCTGTGGTTTGGATGTTAATGCCTCTCACTAGGGAGTTTAAAGGAACATCTCCCACAAAGAATTCCCAGTGCTAAGTGTTATTTGAGTGAGACAATCTACCTGTTACACATCCTGCCCCAATAACCAAACAGATACAGCTTCACATCATGTTCTACCTGCAATTCCCAGTGGGAAACTGGAGCTTACCTACTTGGAGTAGTGAAACTCCAGTGCCACATCCCACTAAGTAACAGCCCCCTGCAATAGACAGGCATTGAGAAAGGCAACTGAAATGTCTGATTCTGGTAATCTGCTAATCGGTCATATTTGATTTTCCTGATTCCTTCATCACTCCCATAAAGACCTAAAAGGAGCTGGAAATCTCTTTTACATGTAATCACAAAGCAACCACAGCTCTTAAGCAAGCCATCCTGACAGAGGATAAGAATGTTAAGGAAGGACAGGAACCACGAGAAAATTACTTGTCAGAGATTGTATTCCTAGACAAAAATGTGAAAAATACTACAATGTAAAATATGTTAAAATAGCATGCATAATATGGTAGCACTAGGTATCCACTGAACACCACAGCACATTCAAAATACAGTACCTGATAATCATCATTACTGAGGATCAATTTAAAAATCTGCAAATGTAAGAGTCAAGCCTTCATTTAGATTTTGAACAACTCTAGGGCCCTTTTAGTTGGGGAAATTTATTCACAGTGGTCTGGTCGAGGTACACGAAGGAATTCTCCAATCTCTGCACTCCAAACAAAACAAAGGAACTAAATGGGTGTTAACTTCAGAAGCTAACTTGAGCTTTTTAAATGCCAGCACTATCATCTATTTCTCTCTCCAAAAAAATACCCCAGGGACACCCACAACTCATGCTGGTGCAGTGGAAATGGACCTGCCCAGATAATCAGGATCATCCTTTTTATTTTTAATCAACCTTTTACAATAGCAGAATTTGAACACATACAAATATTGCAGAAAGCACAAAATCATTAGAAATAAACCTCTGCCTCTCATTTTGCTTTCTCCAAACTGCTAGGGGAGGTAATCAGTCTCTAGCACAGCCTCCATTTACACCATGCTTGCACTCAGCTGTAACTGCACACACCTTGCCAATGCTGCTCCTCACATATGTAGGTCAAGCAGGCCCAAAGGCTAAATCCCCTGCCTCTCACAGAGCTCCCCGTGCCCTCTGAGATGCCCTGGGGATGTAAGGGACACTTGCCAGGCCTGGCCCCCAATGGATCTGCTGTATCCTGATGGACTGAGCCAGGCTGCTTCCCAGGAAGCAGCAGGTGCCTGAGTGCTGGGTCATCCCATCCCACCCCAAACATGGACCACTACAAACCCTCCCCCTATTAGTGGCCTCCCTATAAACAGCTGAAGGAAAAGGAATAATAAAAATATAATAACAAAAATTAAGACCAAAAAGAGCTACTCCAAAGCAAATCCACAAAAAAAAAAAAAAATTGATGAAGAATAAAAGAAACACATAGCATGTTCGCATTCTGCCAATAAAGGGCACGCAGCTAAGTACAACTTCCAGAGAAACACAAGAGCCAGGAGAGCACGATGCAGATTTTTGGTGAGATCCCAAGGCAGAGCTGGAAGCTCTCCTCAGCAGGGCTCTCAGCATCTGGAACCTGGCAAACAGGACTTGAGCAGTTCTCCAGAGACTGCAGTGTCCCAGTCAGCAGGACAGATGAGCACTGTGGGCTGCCTTTCACTCACCCTGTTTACACAGCCCCTTTTGCAGGAAACGGCTCCTCCCAGGGTTGAAGGGACCAAAAAAAATCAAGTGATCTTCAAGAGAGGAGGTGGAGGAAAGGGTGGTATTCTTTCCCATCAAAGGTCATTTTTACTTAAATATCATTCTCTGTTGAGCTTAGACTCTTGTTCCTGAGGCTGTAATTGACACTGATGAGCTCTGCCAAACAACCCTACGAATGGCAGCTCTGAAGGTATAATCTTACAAAAGCAGCACCCTTCTCTGCTTCCCAAAGGAGCCCAAAAGAAATGTATCTTTGTAGAGACAATATTTGACAAAGAAATTTACATACTCAAGGAGAAATGCTATTCTGCACAGAAATAAGACCAGGTTGTGAACCTGCATAGTCCCTTGAACAACTAGTAAGTCCTCTTAAGTATTTTCACCACATCTGGAAGAGCTGAAAAGCCCAAACAGAACACGCACTAAAAACAAATAAATAAATAAAGCGCATCCGCATTGCTCTGTGAGGTCTAAGTTTTGCTCAAGGTCTCTTCCATGGACCTTTGGTGACTGTTCAGCTGGAAATAAAGGGCCCAAGAGAGTTTTGTGAAAGCAGAAAGGGATATCCTGAGCCCCAGGCTGCAGCCTAACAATGCAGCTCCCAACAGCCAGGACTGTGTGGATTGTGTTAGGAACATCACTCATTACCACCCAGTGCAGTCATGGAGTCTTCTTATCATTCCACTTCAGCTATTAAAAATCTTCTATTTATGAAAGATACTACACTTTAAGCAACAGGTTCCTACTCTATAAAAATCAAACTACGAATTTTAGTTTTTATTTCTCAATATATTCAGGTAGTGAGCTTTAAAAGGTACACTGTGTAATTCTAATACATTGATTGGGAAAAAAACAATTTTCACAATTTGCACTATTTATGCTGAGGAAAGTCTATTTCTAACTTGACTTTCATTTGTATTTCACCTTGGACCAGTGTAACTTGAAATTTCCTTTATGTCAATCTGTTCTAGCCTTCAAGGTAAAAAAAAAAAAAAAAAAAAACAAAAAAAATTCCAAACCCAAACCAAAATTCAAACAAGACAAAAACCACACCCAGTTTGTATTAAACTCTCGTTGGAAACCTATGCATCTCTGTTTTCTACCATAAAATAGTTCAAATGCATTTCTCTCAGCAACATCCTCTCTCCTGCAGGCCTGTGACATAGGTGGAGATGATCACTGTAGGACTGGATTAGATTTCTTGGCAAAAGTGGTTATGACATACTTGCTGCTACATCCTAAGGTTTTTTAGCATTCCTTGTCCTAGCGGGATCTACACCCCAGAGGGACAACTGAGGAATTATTGCAGAAAGCCAGTATCTGGTTTAGCTGCATTTATGTCCAAGGGATGAAACACTTCAATAACTTTTGTGTTATTGCACATTACTTCCTATTTGTACTGAAGCTCATAAAAGTAAGAAAGCAGAACTGCCTAAAGAATAAAACTCTAAAATTTCTAAAGGTACATCTTCACGCTCTTAAGACAAATTTATGTCCCATGCAACAGTTAAAGAGCTACAAACTGTCCAAAACTGTGAAAATCTCTAAGTTCTTTCATTTTTTGGTACACCTGGCAGGTAATTTGAATTAGGGTCTTTTAATTTAACTGCAGAGACAGACTTGTTGAGACAAATACAAATGTGAGTCTTCACACATGTATCATTCTCCCTGTGCTGCCTCTCACAGCTTGATGGCACACTGAACTGACTGCTCCATGTCATTTCTGCAGGGTTACTCCCCTTAAGTGCCTTCTGACTTGTCAGGCCTCCCTGCCCAGAAGAAACCTGGGTGTGATCGTGGCTCCTCCCTGAGAAGCTTCTTCATTACAGAAACTTTGATTATTTTTCATTTATTCTTTCCATACTTCATTGGCCCTCACACTATCACGAGTCAAAACACAGTCATTGAAATGTAACTAACTTATTGAAGGCATCTAAAATTATTAAAATGCACAATGCTAGATGCTCACATTATTAATCGAATTTCTTGTTGATGAAGGAAGAGGGAAGGTTTGAATAGGTGGTGGGTATTGATTCTGCCCTCAATAAAGTCCAAATTATTGATGTTCAGATGCTCAAATGGTCTTTGTGCACAGTTCCTCACCATTCCTGGAGAAGTGAAGTTGCACTCTTAGGAAATGCTAAGTGGGCAAACAAGAATTTTGTCACTCAGACAAAATTTTGTCACTTTGACAAAATCTGACTCTGTTTGAGTCACAAGTTTAGTAAAGTAAAAAAGAAAGTTTGGGAGTTGTTGTTGATCAAGGCTTCAAACAAAACACAAGTGTGCCTTCCTTTCTGCGCTAATTCTAGGAGGAGAAGGAAGTCAACACAATTAATGGCTGATAATTATAAAAATACTGTGTTGCTTTATATAGTGCAGCATATAGCTTTCATAAACACAAAAGATGTTTCATTCAACTCCTTTCAGTCAAGTCCTGGGTCATTGAAAAAATAAATTCTATTTCTTAAGGTGACATATACTTTTTTGTTCATTTCAGGAAGCACCATGCACAGGGTACATACAGAAATCAAAAGGAGGATACTAAAGCTCACTGGCCTATATCTGGTTCTAGATGGGAAGTTCTATGTCCTGAGTATAAAGGTTCCAATTCAATTACACCTGTGAAACAACATTAAGTATTCTAAAATAAACAAAAGGTATGAAATGCATTAAAAAAATAAAATAATTCTGACCCCTGAAATATTCTGATCCCTGAAAACAACATGTCACTGCTAACAAATAAAAAACATCAGTTTCCACAACATTAATTGGTCTTAAGAGCAATTTGTTGCAGAGATGAACTTTTTAAAACTTAAGGAAAAAAACCCATCAGGATGGGACAGAAGGTAAGTGGGGAAAAGAGCTCAATCCCAGTATCTGGAAACAAACCTGGCACATTTTCTTCAGCTCATTGGAAACCTGGCACATTTGTCAGCTCTACAACATTCTCAAGCTACAGCTGCAAGGTACAAATAGGTACAGGACATGGGATGAGCATAGAGTATGATCAGACCCCTTGGAACCGTTTAAGCCTGAAAATTTCTGGCCCTTGTGTTATAAAAATTACCTAACAACCACTTAAAATTTGTAAAAGCTAAACTACTTAGTAAGATGCAATATCCAGGAGTCAAATCACAAATTAGGAGCAAAGGAAAACAAAATCAAGTTTATCAGCAAATACAGCCATCTTTGACTTGAGACCAGATTATTAATAGCAAGTCCTCTCTTACCTGACCTATTTTGGAGACAGTTGATTTCCATATGCTGTTTCTACTGCTGCAGATCTGCACAACAGAACATAAAAATTTTGTAGAAATTTATAGTAGGTGGAATGAGATGGTGCTGAGGTTGATGCCCAAAGACTGGCAATTGATGAACAAATTCAGTTCCTCAAATAAGAAGCTGCATAGCTGGATAAGTCAAGTGGCCTTCTGTATATTTAATGTTCTTTCAAGCCCCTTCTCATTATGAACAGAGGGCAAGGAGGCAAAATAATTGATCTAATAAAAGCAATTTGAAACTTAGCTTACTATTGTTTGCTGAATCAAGGCTGGTAAGAAGATGCTAGTATAGGTCTCAGTGCAAAAACACTTAACAGTCTAGCAAGAGCTGGATTTTCCCCTCAGAAATGAATATATTTTCCTGTCTCTCACCCAATCCAGGAATGCTAACATTTCTTCATGAGCTGCTGCAACAGTATGTAGGTACTAGACAAGTACATTTTTCCCCAGTAAAACACCTGCAAGTAAATAATGATAAGTTCTAAAAGAGCATCCTAAACCATTCCGTAGCCACTAGTTCTGTAGACCAATGCTTTTCCCTCTCACATTCATCACATAGATAAAGACTTTCCTCCTAAATGGCTAATTAATTTAAACTCATCAGATTATCAAACTTGATTTAAGGAGAATATGGATGCTAATAAATAAATAAATAAAATTTAAACCTCAGATATTTTATTAGTTTACCTATTACAGAACACAGGAACAATAAATAGGAGTCACCACTGGAAAACACGCATTTGTCCACACAGGTAACGTATGGCAAATGTGTTTTCCTTTGAATGATTATGTTTACTGATTTATATCAGTGAAACATGAGAAACATTTCCAGTGAGCTCAGCCTTACTTCCCTGAGAAAAAAAAAAAAAAAAACAAACAAAAACAAGGAGCAGCACCAGCTGCTTGGCAGGGCTGTGCTGGAATGATAACACAGCCTCGGAGCGCTCCTGCTCAGGCCATGGAACTAATTCTGGTGAGCACGAGCAAAGCCTCAGCACTGAGAGCTGCTTCACCTGGCCCAGCACACAGCCTGCTCTGCTCATGGTGCTCCCTGCTCTGCTCATGGTGCTCCCTGCTCCATGCAAAGCTTCTCCAGAATTAGTCTTGCATGCACTGCCCATCTCCACCAACACTGGAAATAAGGAGTGGACCATGTCAAGCTAGGAAATATGCACATGTAGAAAAAGATTTGTGGACAAGGAGAATTTGATATACCACTAGCATAAAACTCTGTGCTAAATTTACCTGAAACTAAGCAATGAACCCCATTTTATTTGATAATATTCACCCACTAATTTGAGTGAATCTTCATTAGCGATCCAGTTCCAATTAGAAAATTAGAAAATTAGAAAACTGGTCCTATAGTTCATTCTGCAAAACTCCCATCACCCTCCATTTTAAAAAGACTCTTGTTCATAAAAAGATTTTTATGAAGATTCTCTTATTTCCAAGAGAATGAAAAATGATTAATCTGAATTTTTTAAAAACCCAAAAAACAGTAACAAGGGAAGGGACAAAGAAACAAGCTAAAATTACACAAAAGTATTTTTTGACAAAGTGATAAAGGAAGAATAGCAACTAAAAAAAATTTCAACCTGGAAGTCAAAAAAGAAAACCAATGAAACCACACACCCAACAAAGCCATGCCACATCAAAGAAACTCAACCACAAGCTCCACTGTAACTGTGTGATTGTGTAGGTTTCTACACTTCCTTGGATAATGTTCCAGATTTTTTGGAAATCTGGACAGGACTCTCATGAGAACAGGCTTTCTGATGATATTTTAGATACTCCCAGGTTATAAGTCTGCCAGAAAAAATGCAAGAGCAGCCTTTTTCCATAGTAGTTCTGTACTTGGATCCCAACTTCAGCAAAAGAGGAGAAACTGCAGAGATGTGTAAACTGAGAGAGGGATCAGCCACAAAACTTTCCCCGTTCCTGACCAGTGCACAATATGGTCGAGCTGAATTTTGGAGAAGACGCAAGAGAACTCTAATTTCATTCGACTCACTTCAGCCTCTTCTAAGTTTTGAAAACGGTATTAATTTGTGTTATTTAAAACAAACACCTGGCAGTGCTATTCAGTGTTTTACCAAATGGTTGTCTAATGAAGATCAAGGATTTCTGTGTCTTGAGCACTGTGTTGTGAGTTGAACAGGAAGGATTCCTTACAGATATGGCTGGTAAATAAAACAGGATGTTACAAAGGTTACCTGCCTCACACAAAACAAGGAAAATATTGAAATAATTGGAAGACTGTGAAAAGGGATCTTCCATCAACAACAACAACATGCTTGCTATGTTTTGGAAGGGAAAAAAAAAGCCAAAGCAACAAATTATTTTCTGTTACTCCTTAATGCTGGCAACAAAACTAGAAGCAGTTTCATTCCTGAAAACAATGACATAACCACAACTTCACACATATGTCTTGCACTTCTTTGCAAGAGATGCAACTTAGAAACAGGTCTTCTGAAAACCACACTCTCATGCAGTCAAGACAAAATAACTTAAAAGATCTTCTGGGGAAGGAGGTTCCTGGCTCAACCACCTTTTGTGTTATTGAGATATGTTTGCTTCTATACTTTGTTTTATTATAACATATACTCTCTGGTTTTATGAAGAGAGAACAATAAGTTCTTCCAGAGGGTTGCAGAAAAGTGGAAATCCTTTATCTAGACATTTGTGGATACAGCCAGCTTCGGAAAGTCCAAGACTCTTACAGCACAGGCAAAGAATGAAGACACATTTGGTTATTATACAGAGATTCTGGCAGATGAAGAGTCAATAGGATCCGAGGAACACAAAGCAGAATGAAAAGAACTACTTCCATCTCTTGGGGTATTTACCTTTTCAGCTGGGAAAAAACCTCTAGATACTGGTAAATTCCCAGGAGCAGCACTGGCTTGTCTTTGAAAGCTCAGGCTCTGCAAAGTGGGGAAGGAAGGACAGCTGAATCTCTTCAAACAGAGAAGTTGCTAGATAACTTGGTGACCTTCCTGTTAAGCCCAAAGGGCCCCAAGCACACAGAATCCATACCACCCATGACATCATCAAATACTGGGAGTTGTTAACCAAATGCCCAATGTCAGGAAACAACTATCTGTCTGTGAAAAACTGAGTTCTTCCCTCTCTTTGGGACTGGAACTAATTTACTTTCTATCAAAGTATGCTTAAGTCTTTCGTTCTCTCTCTCATCAAAAGAAGCATTTTCAGCAGTTACTTGCAGGTTACCGCTCTGGAAACCCTAAAGAAATTGATTTTAACCTGCTTTGTTGCCTCCTTACTGGAATGATATTCACCCAAAAAACCAGCACCCTTTGAAATGGCCACCCTCTAGGAAAATCCAACTAATGCAAAAAATCACCTGTAATCCCTTTGTCATGTTCAATGCTCTGAGTATTTAAATATTTGCTTAAAGAAGTTACAACTGGATTCTGGAAATTCACATATATTTCTTGGTGCTTTTAAAGTGCAATAAAACTGCTTGCATTCATCCACATAAGATCACGTGGTGTTTCAGGAGGAACACCTTAACTATTGTGCTGCAGTCAATTGAGACAGAGGTACTGTTTATTGGCATTAATTAGTTGCTTTATTTTTACACTAAGCAGTGCACACGGCCCTTCCTATACCAAGTGATACATTAATCTTACTTTTTTTTTAACAGATACAAGTAGCATTAGATGTGGCAAATAACTACTGAGCTCACTCTGTATCTCACCTTTCAATAGTAGGGAGTGCTGTGGACCCTACACACAAGACATTTTCAGCATCACATACTTACTCTTCAATACTTCCTGCTCATCCCCAGCTTTTTCAACTGCTTTTAAATTGTTGCTGGATTTTCAAACCTTTGACCTTGCTTTGTGCTCTGAGATACAGTCTCAATAAGTAAGCGGACTTTGTAACTTCAAGGATTTTGTAGGAGACTCAAAAGCCAGGAGTCAGAGAGCTGAGGAAAAACAACTGGCCTCTAATGAGCCATTTGTCAAACTGGGCAGAAGCTAGGCAGCTTACAAAAGCTTTCAAGGAGCAGCAGTGTCACCCACTGTCACCTGGTGTGTGTCCCTGAGACTCAGAGGAACATCCCTGCCCGCCAGCTCCCCGCGCTCGCATGCAATGAGGCAGCCACAGACACGCTGAGGGATCCTGCCAGACTTCCCCTCGCAGCCCTGCTAACCTCAGCCCTGACCTACAGTACCCTCAGTTTTCCATTCCTCAGACTCCCTTACACAAATATAGCCCAGGGTTCCAAATTGGGCTGTGTTTATCCCAAGAACACAAAGACAACCGTTTTCACATCTAAGAAAATGACGTGTCTTGATAAAAAATTGAAGCGTTTTCATACAGTGCAGAAAACAAATGCAGTTTTCATCAGTATCCCAAATCCCTGTAGACTGGTTTCTAGTCTATTCTACTGATTCCTGGATCCCAATGCCAAATGCATGTCTTCCCAAATTTGACTGAATCTTCTCTTGCTTGAACTCCTTATTTCAAATTAGCTGGAAAACTTCTCAAATGTTTGCAACTGTGCCCATCAGTAGGGTCTTTCAGGCAGAAAGCTAATTTAACAGCCCACAGAAACAGCCCACTGTTGTTGCCTTAACTAAGTTCTATTTTTCATCTTTGCCTTTTCAATCAAACTGAACATTTGGATTCCAAGAGTTGCAAAGCACGGAAAATATCCTATATGTCTAAAAGCACCACTGCAAATAAGCTGCTTTCTTTTCAAAATTCAAAAGCAACATATTTTTCTTTTAAATGTTCTACCTAAACTTTCAAATATAACAGAATCACGAGATTGTTATTTCATTTTGCTAAGTACATTAAGGCTAATTTGCAGTTTGACAGTGAAAAAACTTCCTGACTTTTTTTTTTATTACCGATGATGACAAATAAATACCAATACTATAAAAATCCATAGATTTGTTATAAATATGAAAAGCAGCTTTCCACAGCACTATTAGGAAGAAAAAACTTCATTTCATCAAATTGACCTTTGCTAGAAAATGAGCAGTTCATAGCCTTACAACACCAATTAATAACAGGGTGCTGACAAATAAAACAAGCTGGTAAATATGAATCTTGTTCATAACAAGATTGCACAAGAAAATACACTGTAATGACCCTGTCTGAACATCCTGTAATAGCCCATTGTTCCTCTCTATTACTGTCATTCAGCAATTTTTTTTAATAGCGGATGCGTGGCAGCAGAGGAACCAACGCAACGTGGGACTGCACGTGCACAAATCCTGCCCCATCCTGGGCCAGGAGACAGCCCTGGCACTGCTGGGCTCCTCAGTGCCTGTGGAGATCTGCACAACAGCCCCACATCTGCAGAACTTGAATGAGACAAATAAAAATACTCAGCTACAAGTGCCTTAATGATTTGTAAACTAAGAGAGCAGAATCCTTTTACCTGTAAAGGGCAAATTGCAGGAATGACAGGAATGAATAATGGAAAAATCATAAGCTTAAATTCTGAGAGATTGTGGAGCCTTTTAGTCAGTACATGGTAGAAGAGAAATAGGAGGTATCCTTCTGTTCCATAGATGAAGAGGAAAGGTGGTAATAAAGATCTTCCATGGGTGCCAGCTGAGTATTTCACCTGCTCTCTGTATGAGGAAAGATAAGCTGAGCACTGCAGTTACTGACACCTTAACTAGACCATGGACTGAAACCCAGCATCTGGTTTTGCTGTCTAATTAAAATACTGAATAGACAACTAATTTCATAACCGTATCGTGAATTCACGTCACAGACATAACTGCAAGTAGTGGTTTCCCACCAGTTAAAGGAATCTTTCTGTTTATTGAAGTCTGATTGACCATAGGACACCTGACTGAGCTTTGTCTCTGCAATAGAGTCAAGCTAAAGGCAACATCATTCCATTTACTGATTTGTTCAGTTCCCTAAAGGAACAACATTTTAAGGTTCAGACTTCTCTTTTTCTTTTGTGCATTTCTTATTCCTTCCATCATTTTATCTTCCTTGCTACCAGGCTTCATTGTTTTATTGTTAATTAGTACTGAAGGAAGGAGGAGTTGGACAATGCCCTGCTTAAAATGTGCAAATGTTTAAAAATATAAAAGCTCAGAGTTCTATGAAACACAAGGGATAAAGAAATTGTAAAAATAAAACAAAACAAAACAAACCTCTGGCTTAACAATTTCTGCATTCCTGTATGGTATAACACTATTTTTGAACACTTTGGTTTGGCACATGTGCATTCCCTGAGGAAGCTGAGTTATCACCGATAACTCTGTCATGCCAGTCTTTCCTCATTGGACAACACAAATTTCCACAGGAACTTCTCTTCCCTTGGCTGTGCTGACTTAGAAAGGTTATTGGTCCCTAAAATCTGCTTTGGACCAGGGCTCTTTTGGTGCTGCCACACTGCAGCTGTGTACCCTGGAGGTGGCAGCAGCCACGGCCGTGCTCTGGTGCCCCAGTGCCCCCGCAAAGACAGCACAAGTATTCTGCCAGCCTTCCAACAAACCCTGAATTACTGCCATGTCCTTCACTGGTCTGTAATGTGACTCTAGGAAAAGCTTAGCATGTCAGCAGACTGTTTTATCCCCGCAGCCCTAAATAAAAAGTGTCCAGTTAAACTACTTGTCTGAATTCTTCCCTTGGATTGCATGCACAATTTTCAGAAGAGGGATTGTATGTGGAGAAAGAAGTCTATGTGCAAGCTCTTCTGAAATAACTAGGGGAGAAAAAGGAAAAGAAAACCTCGGGTCAGAAGCTATCCCACTGGATTGTGCTGAAAGGTTAAAAACATCTGAGTGATTTTTCTAGGTACTCTCAAAATGCTGATATAGCACATCCAGCTGGCTTGGGGGAACAAAAGGCTCTTAAAGGATCGTGCTGTGACTTCCATAATTAACCCAATAATGACACTTTAAAGAGTTGAAGATGAACCAAGATCACCTCCTTTAGTCAAATAAGTAAGAATTTCCAGAATGACAAACTAAAAATAATTTCAAATGAATACAACTGTACTCCAGACAGAATTGTTTGAGCTTCCAATTATAACCATTACTCCTGTTTTAGGAAAAAACCTACACTGTGATAGCAAATAGATATGAAACAAAAATCTATTTCCACTGGTGTGTAATCTGTGGCAATGTTAATTGTACTTAGGACATAATACACAGAAAATTACACCTGATATAATCTTTCATACCTCCCCTAGGGAAAAACCATGGAGGGTGAGATTGTCCAGTTCTGTAGGATAAGAAGACTGCAAGAGCAGAGTTTAACTTGATGGGAATTCTTACTCTTATTTGCACATTGGTTTCTAAAGTTCTTTTCTAGGACCATAATTTCCCTGTTGGTTTTCAGCAGAAAGACCTTCATTTCCTGGTGCACATACACAATTAACAGACTAGAAACATTTTTTTAAAAATCTTTCTTTACCCACTTCTTCTAAAACTGGAAAGAAAGAAAAAAAAAAAAAACAAAGGAAAAAAACAAACCCTCCCCCACAAGCCCCACACTATGCTGGCACGAACGTAACCACATGAAAGGCTGCAACTCAGTTCAGTGTTTAAGTGCCTCCTTAGCATGTGCTTTTTTCCCAGCTGCTGCCAGCCACACACAAACCCAGCGCAGCCATGGTGGCCTTCCACGCATTTTAATGCAATAAACAACACATTTAATGCAGAACAAAGAACTCGCAGTGGTAGCCACGCAGAGAGTACTTGAATAGCACTCAGGAAAGAGCCTTCATTTGGCTTTCCTGAGCTTGTTGAAGGTAACTTTTGCCCCAGCACACGCTAAATCAATCCTAGAGAGGTTCCCCATGTTACGGTACACACGCTCTGCAAGGAAGATGGCTCTCAAGTTCAACACGGTCATTTATGGAAAGGGCTCCCACCCCCACCTTCCCCTTCCAAGAAACTGGACGTGTGAAGACAGACATTTCTTTGAGAGGAAGGATAAGGCAGAGGTTAATTTCATCTGCATGAGCCAGTATAGGATAAGCTTTTGGAAATATTGTCAAGCCACATTCTTAATGCCTGGCAAAGTGACTCACTCAGAGTCATCACAGGAAAGGAAGTTGAATAGAATCAAAAACGGAACAGGATGGGGGCTTAAACAGGAGAAAGAAGTGAGAGAAAGGAAACTGGATTGTTTAAAGTAGGCTGAGGTTACAAGTTCTAGAATGAGATTATTTTTTAAATAAACATATAAAACATATATATCCGTAAAATAGGCACACATATCTAAAATATATTAATGTATACATGTGTTTATTAAAAAAGCTTCTTTCCATTTAAAGAGACTTGTATTTGTGAACTGCCTTCTAAAGCTGCCTACTGAGGTATTTGTTTCTGTGTAAGGTGGCATTGACATGGTCTGGGAAACAAACAACAATCTCCTCTAGAAACCCACAAGTTTTTAACGATCGCATTCCTATTCCATGCAGTATGAAACTCAGAGTATGGAGCTCCACACTCATGTAAAAATCCACCACAAGACATCATTCCCTAAAGAAACACTAAGCAACAAACCAGACACTACTTCTTCCCCACACCAAAAAATTCATCATTGACTTTTACTTGAAACTCATGGCAAAGTTTCTCTTCTCCAAACCTTTTTACTGTGAAAGTTTGGATGATTAGCCACCTCACATATCAATTTCAGGTAAGTCAAACAAACAGTATGCAGACTGTCTCAAAATGTAAGCCACTTGCAGAAACACCTCCTTGGCTTCATCACAACTGAAAACACATTACTTGTGCAAGAGAATGTCCACAAACAAAAGGAGCAATTTTGGTCCCCAAAGAAGATAATAAAAACATTTTTTTTAATATAATCAAGGCAATATTGAACTGAATCACAGTTCTTTATGTTTCAGTCATGTCACCTGTCTGTACAAGTTCTGACTGTGTAATCCCACACCAATGACTGTTCTTTTTTCGTGTTCAAGGGGACACACAGAAAGATGAATACACCCATTAAATAACATAACTAAAAAACAAATTTCAGACTTAAGGAGGCATGCCTGGTCAAAAAATGATTCTGGAAAAATGTATTAGAATAAATACTCCTAAATTCTCCTAAAAAAGCTTATCTCTGTTTGTGTAATATTTCTTATTTAATCCCCAGAGTGACACCTGCTGGATTTCACTAACTGAAACTAAAAGACAGATATTTTCATTATACAGAATATTTCTGGAAAATAATTAGAAAAATGTGCCATTTTAGTAATAAAAGGCTGTGAAGTATAATACTTTCCCTCCATTTAGGGTACTAAATAAACACATAGATGCAACCACAGAAGAAGGAAGTATAATGACTAAGGGTCTTACTCATTTCTGAAAAGTAAATTTTAAAATTTCTATCTAGGAAGGATTATAGGGCACCTCATTTGGTGACAAATTATATTATTTTCTGAAAATATTAATATGGAAAAAAATTTTAAAAATTAGTTAGGTATAACAAAAATGTTCTCAGTACATCCTCTGATTTACTTTAATGAAACTCTAAAACTCTACCAGAACTATCAGTATTAGGATAACATAAAATTTATGAAAATTAATTGGCAAGATTTTACCACTGTAATGGGGGAGGAAAAAAGTAAGGAGAAAATCTAAATGGTAATTCAAAGAGTAATGCTTTATGCCCATACAAACATTCAAGGTTGTGCAGTGCTCAAGCTGAGAATATCAAAGAATAGGTGGAAAAGATGATGCAGTTTTTAGGAGCAGAAGATAATCAGCCTAAACACAGCTGATGGCAAACAACAGCATATGAGGTAGGTGAAGGTTCTTTGAACATAGTAATCAAAGGAAAAAAATTCCTAATTTCTTTGGTTAGTGCTCTGTTCATGCCATTACATGGGAAGTCAGACTGGTATGGGCTTCATTAAACAAAATCATCACTAATTTTGGGGGGACATTTTTTCAAATATAGCCTGCATGACGCAGACCTAAATCCTAAAATACAACATGGTTTTATTTTCTAAAATCCAGTTAGAATGGTCAGCTACAATTTAAAAAGGCCAAAACTGCCAGAAAAGGCTTGAGTGATACCTAGAATATACTAAAAGGTAACAGCCTCAGACACACATGAAAATTTACCACAAGAATCTGATTTCTTTTCTTGAAGGGAAAAAGTGGCTTTTCTCATGGAAAGTCTTTTTTTGTGTATTACAATGAGTTAAGTGCATTTCAAATGCATGTTTCCAAAGAAAAGCAACTCAAAATAAATCACTTTTGGACAGCATATACTGCAGAAATGATTGAAAGTGTTTGCACAGAGCTAGGGAAGAAAAAGGATGACTTTGCTGGGAAAATGTAAACAGTATAAACAAACTTGGGAGACTGAAGCATGAGAGACAACTGTTAAAACAAAACTTTGGAAATGTGAAAGTTTAGCCTTTCAGTTCTGTCCAGATTCTAAAATAGAAGAAAAAGTGCTGCTAAAGAGAAATGGTTCTAATGGAACCCAATTTCATAAGATCTTCTATTGTACCACACTAGCTATGGAATTCTCCATCAAAGTAACAGATAAGCAATAGGCTATTTTCTGCTACTCTTTGTGCAAGTTTTTTACACGGAAAACATCAGAACTGCCAACATGAATACAAAAAGTAAAAATAATGGGTTATGTCCACATACAGAAAGCTTTTTCTGTTTTGTTCCAAACATTAGAAAGACACAGCTTTCAGATGGACTAAATTCAGAATATTAGCACATGTGATTCCCAGTTTTCCAAACAAAGGATAAGGTCTAGGGTTAATTTACTGTGGAAGTTTCTTTATAAACCAATGTTCTCTCTTTAGTTGCTACACTGGCAATAATGGAAGTCAGCATGAAATGGATCTGCGCATGTTGTACATAGAAATAATATACTAAATATGTTATTATATGCCTAATACACATAAACACACATAAAAACACACTTATTTTACTGCCTAATAGTTATTTGTTGGCCAGCTCACATCTGTTTTGATGGTAGCAGTATTCATTCCTTCCTGTACCAAGGATACAGTTAATTCCAAAGCTCTGACAATTTTGCTACACCAAACACTTAAAATAATTCCCAGGGACAGAGCAGTTCCATGGGCAAGTAAAGGCTGTTCTCAATAAGTGCAAAGCTTGGCTTAGGACACTGCTGCACATGAAACTCAACGGCAGAGCTACCCAGGGCACCGAGGTAAGGCAAATATTGTGTGTGTGCCACAGGAGTGGCAGCTGGGCAGAAGCACTGAAGGGATTTTGGTACCAAATCAAGAACATTTTAAACACATTGGCAACAGATGGGAACAATTTCTTAAGGAGAAATCCTGCTTTGTTTTCCTAACTGTAGACTTGGACTTCTGATTGGAGAAATTCTCCCAGTGGCTTTAATAGACAGATTATGTTCAGCATTTACTATAGCAGTGACTAGATATACCTCTTTACATATCACTGCATATGTGTTATTATTAAAAACATATCAATAGTGATAGTTTCTTCCAAATGATCATGGTCCAGTTTGAATTGCATGACTTCATGGACTTCTGTGGGTCCAATCCTACCCAGCTCCTGCACAAGCCAGGAATGCTACTGGAGAAAGATGATTACCTCAAATGTACAGAATATAGAAGCAAGTTAGTAATTATATAGGTGTTGAAGGAAATATGTTAGTTCCCTTGGTTTTGTTCTTAATTGTACCCTGGCCTAAAATCTGAACAGCAATACACAGACAGCCCACGGAACAATCCTACATTCCCAGAGTAAGTCCCTTTACTGACCCAGGTAAGGCATTGGTCACCCAGTGAGACACATACAGATCTGTGTTTTTCAACTGGAGTGCTCAAAAATTACAGAAATTAAAAAAAAACAAAAAACAAAAAACAAGCTACCAACAGACAGCAGAATGTAAGTGCCCGATCTATGTCTAATTTCTTCAACAGAAAAATACCCACATTTAGGAATGTCTTGCCCTTTGACAGCCAGTGGAAAAATTCCCACTAGCTCTCTGTGGGCCAGGGTTTCAACAGTTGTGTTGTATCAAGAAAAGTCTATTCAAAGGGACAAGTACTACATCTCAATCTCCAACTGATCAGAAATTCAGGATACAGTGATGTTTGAAGTAGAAAGGACATATATAATGTGATTCTTGAACCTGGAAAGTATTTTAGATATCCAGAAACTTAAGTTTTGTCCAGTAAAAATGCAGTCACATTGTTCTACATCAATGCCTGTCTTTGCTTAACCTGCAAATAACGTAGATTTTGACATCCAACCTGCAAACACACACATGCCTGGCACATCCTCTGTGGGCAGACCCACTTCAACCTACACCAGTTGCTTATGAAGAACAAAAAATAGGAATCCAAATAATTTAGTTGACATAATTCTAAGACAGAGGTTCCCAGTGCACTGAACACTAAAACAACATAAGCACCTTTTACGCAAAGTGCCACCTCCATTGACTTAGTGTCAGCAAGTGCCCTTTGTGTGGAAGATTTCCAAAGCTGGATAAAGACTTTGGGATTCCTCCTATACGCAGTGAAAGAGATGAGAGTTTAGGCAAACTAGAGAAGAAAATACTGTGCAAATACAGACTATTATTTTTAATTAAGAACTTCAGACAATTCCACAGCATGTGTAGTTTCAAAGAAAACGCATCTGTTTTGAGATGTGGTCTTGCATTTATCTAGATCTAGAGTGTCTCCTTTCAGAGCTCCAAGAGGACCTCAGATTCAGAGTAGGTCCTGAGCAGGTTTCAGCTATTAGACATATTCCCTTTGCAAGGGAATGACAATATCCCCAGTAGGCACAGTAAGACTGGGAAGACTGCACTGGCACAATTGTAAGAGCAGCAAAGTCCATCCCCAAGATACCTGGTGTAAGTTTACTAAGGCAAAGAGAAAAAAACCTCCGCTGTTATTATAATTATTGCATTCTCTTCCCTTATAAACTGCATAGATAACTAAAGGATTCATTGCAGATCAAATCCAAGTTGTCATTTATAGCCTAACAAGATTTATTTTCCTGGTTCTATGGCTCCATTGCTTACACACACGAGCAAACGACTAGAATTACCAATCTCAGCGCTGCAACCGCATTTGTAAAACCCGAGGGTATCACATCTGTTTCAGAAAGTTTAAGGAGCGGCAAGACTTTTAACAGCCCATCAGCTGGTACTTGAAGGCACGGAATCACACACTTGCCACGGTTCAATGGTTTCTCGAGGAAATGAAAAGTGGGCAATTAGCTGTCAATAAATCAGCTCGGTGTTTGCGGTTAAAAACCTCAAACAGCAACACGCCGGCACGCGTACAGGCTTCAAAGCAACAACTTTTCCTCAAGCAAACAGAAAGCCCAAACAAAACAGTAGCTTTACCTCTTAAGTTGTTTAATTACAACACAAAACCTAATTATGAAACAACTCAAGTACGACCTCTGTCTGATACAATAAGTTTAGAGAAATACTCAGTAAGCGAGTAATACTCAGTTTATCACCTAATTCAGCCTCTATTGAAAGAGTTGCAGTTGTACTGAATTAGTCTTAAGGACCCTTTTCAATCCAAGGAGCCTCTAATTCTCTCTAGATGCAAAGACAGAAACTATAGCTAATATTAGAGGTTTCAGGCAGAATGCTTAGAGCGCTGATTTGGGCACGTTATCTCCTTTCCTATCTATTCATCCTACCGAGCGCACACGGTAACACCGCCAGTTACAACACCAGCCCGACAGCTCGCTCACTCCAAACACGGGCAGGTTTTCCCCGCGCCTGTCCCGGCGCAGACCCCGCATCCCCGCCGAGGCTGCAGCCGCAGCTCCACCGCGGTGAGCCATGCCCCGCCGCAGCGGCACTCACCGCTGCCGGGGAGCCGTGCGGGGCTGCCCCGCCGTCCCTCCGCCCCGAGCCCCGCGCAGATCCCGCGCCCGGCTGGCGGCTCTCCCGGCGGAGCGGCGCTGCTGCGGGAGCGCCGGGAGCGTGTCCGATGGCAGCGCGGAGCGGCGGCGGCAGCAGCAGCAGCATCAGAGCTTCCTGTTACATCACCGACCCCGCCTGCGGCCGGCTGAGCCACCCCGCTCTCTCCCGTGCCTGTCCCGGGAAAGCCGCGCTCGGGGGAGCCGCCCGAGCCCCGCCGCTGCATCGGCCCCTCTGCCCGCGCCTGGCCCGCGCTGCTGCTGAGGAGGGCACCGCGGGACCGGTCCTTCTCACGCATCCTCCTCCTCCAGCGAGACCCGCTGAAACAGACCAGTTTATTCTGTTCAGAGACAAAGAACACAGAGAGCCGCATTCCTCCCCGGTATGACTGACCTGGCCCACCTCTGTCAGGGACTGCATGGCATCTCACACCGTAAGGGCTGAAAAGCTCTACGCAGAAATACTTTTGTTCCTCAGGCGTAAAGCGGCTGATTCAAATTGTCAATTTCAAGTGGACGCATCATTTACATTGTCACTTTGTTTTGTACCCAAGGAAAAAAAAACATTTAACGAAATAAGTCTTTGAAGTGTCAAGGGTAGAAAAAACTACAACCAACAGGAACGTTATTATTGCTGATGTCTATGCTGTATTTTTCTAAACGCTGGTGATTTGAAAGCACGAGTATTAATGGTTTAAAAACTGGCAAGACAGAGGATAAAACAAAATTAATAGCAGTCTTTCTACAAGCTTCAAAGGATACTTTACCAGAAACCAAAAATGTTTCTTTGAAATCATTTGTCACTTGTTTCTATACAATCAATTCCCTGTGCTATGGACAGAATCTGTGCCCTCTAAATCAATAACCAGTTACTTTTTTAATACTATGCTGAACAAATGGGGAGTTCATGGAGCATGAAACTCAAATTACATGAACACCTGTAACAGCAGTACTCCTTAGGGAACACCATAAGAACCTCCCAAAAGTCACATTGTCATAAGGCTCTACCAAAATTATACCACTGAATTTCTCATAAAACAACATAAAATATTCTGCTTATTTCTTGCAACCTGTCACTTACCCACTTTTTTTTTTTCCCTTTTTTAAATCAGCAGAATAATTTGTGGAACACATCATGAACTGGATGAAGGAATTCATCTGGGCATTGAAAACATTTTCCTCAAGAAGGAAAATAGCAAAAACCACAAAGTTAAGGGGGGAAAACTCCCATAAAACAAACAAAAAACTTCAAACAAAACCCAGCCCAAATCCAGAGTTAGGAAGAACTGGAAGATGGAAAAGAGAGCCAGGAACACTTTAATCCAAATAGCTCCTAGACAATACAATTTGTGAAATCCCACTCTAGGGTTACCCAAAAAGCAGGCTTGGATATTCATGTGGCACATGTGAGAGTTGGTGCCTCTAGGATCTCACATCAACAGGAGAATGTTTGAGTTTTACAATCAGTGAAGCACTAAGGACTGGCAAACTAAACCCCTAGGCAATGTAAACAGATATAAACTGGGGATTAGCTCTGATTCTGAACAGTGATGGAAATTAACTTCTCTAAAATAAATAGCGTCATCTCAGGTACAGGAATTTCATCAGGAGTGAGCCTGGTAGCATTGCTTTAGACCAATTAGGTCTGGGTTGTAGATTGCACACAGGGTACATTACACACTCTAATTTAGAGAATAATCCATGTATTCCAGCCAAGCACACATCTCCAAGATAAGCATCTGAATTAGCTAGAGACATGCATTACACAGGCCATATTTAATTTGGCTTGTCAAAGTCAGTGGAGTTTTGTGTGGCTTTATTTTATTTTTTTTTCCCCCCACTTGGTTGCTCTGGGGGGTTTTGGGGTTTATTTTTAAAAAGTGTTGTATTCTACTGACTTAGATAACATCAAAACTTATTTACTGCTACCCTACAGACAGCCGAGACCCCTCAGCTGGTGCAGCTCGCCCTTCTGAGAGCGGTGACCCCCGGCACTGCCGCATCTCCCCATCCGCGGGCTGCGAGGAGCGCAAGTGACACCGCACGGACTGCCCTGGGCGCCGACAGCGAAGGAGAGAGCAGTTCAAGCGGACCTAAAAGCGCAAACCTACCTGCACTGGGACCAAAGAAGGCTTAAAAGCGAGAAAAGCCGGTAAATCCAGCGAATTCCCCCTTTTCCATCGGAGCGATCCTGCCCGGCTCTCGCCGCGCCGCCGGCGCCCTCTCGCGGCCGTCCGGGGCATAAACGCACATGGATTTACCCCCTTAATTAATTCAGGAATTAATTACCCTGTGCGAACACCCCCTAACCACACGCGTACAACTCTGCTTTACCTGCAACTCGCTCTTTCTTTGGAGACATCGCTGAAAACAACAGGTTGGGAAACATCACCCTTTGGTCCCCTTCCCTAAGTTTGAGAAGGTAGAAACTAGAAAGATGACTTGCTCAAAATGTAAATTAAAAACTATCAACTTTGAGAGAGTAAATAGATTGGAAATACAGAGCGAAATGCTGGATCAAGTGAACTGGATATAAAACTGAAGCAGGGAGTAGAAAATAAAAAGGAGAAAAAGGAGGGCAATACCTGTAAAAATGTGAGGCGAAAAAAGAATGAACAAAGGGACGCTATTTCTCAAAGACATTTTGTTTCATCATTATCGTGGATTAAGAGCACATACCAAGTTAGCAGGTCAGATGATATATGGAAACTCATCAAACCTCTGTAAAATTGCTCCAGCTTGTTGGCTGTTATCATACAGCATGGGAGAAATTTAACAGCACTCTGCATTTCACCTTCAAAGCAAGGGAAGCAGATTCTAGAATGAAAGGACTGGATGGACAGACTCTGGTCAAGTGGCACTGTACACTCACTGTTACACCTTAGCACAGCTCCATGTTCTGACTGCTTCACCATTCTGGTGCCTGATCCACATCTTTTCCTGTCTTGGGCCTCAATTATCCCCCTGCTACGTTCATTTTTCAGTAGTCTTTGTGAAATGCGCAGGCCTTTTTTCTTATTCTTGGATTTGATTTTTCTGCAGCTATGGGAGGTACAGGAGCAAAAAGAACTGAATGAAGCAGAAGGACACAAAAGAAACTTCTTGTTATGTTGAAGATCGTATCACACTGCAGTCTGGACTTTTTATGGGAAAAATATCTCTCTATGTACTGTAGAGCTAAACAAAAACAAAAACAGCTGGATAGCTGTGTGGTGGCCAAACTGAGTGCACACACAGCTGAGAGCAGCCTGAACTCTCAGATCAAATCTTGATTTATAATCAGGTTTTTACAGTCTGTGACATTGCAGTCTTGATTCTCATCGCTCTAAGTAACAAGCCTGACAGATGAATCATTATGAAATGTTTTCGTAGCCAATTGAAACAGAGGTACTCTTGAGATGCTAGCGGTACAAATTCTCTTCTGTTTCAACAATGACACAAGAGAGCCCTCACTGGATCACTTAATTACTGTTATTACAAAATGTACTACAGCAGCACAAGAAGTTTCTTCAACACAGTGTAAGTGGGGTAGGAGAGGATGGGAGAGTACCTGTCAGTCCTATCCTAGCTACAGCAGTCCTGGAGAAGTCTGCACAGTCCTGGGAGCAACTGATCCCTCAGTGAGGAGACCCTGTCAGTCTGCAGCAGAGCTCAGCAAGAAGGAAGCTTATAAGAATGGAGAGCAGCCACACAGCCAGGGTTCTGCTGGAACAGAAAGGATGATTTTTTTCCTTAGATTTTTTTTTTTCCCATGTGGGTTTTGTGGGTGTTGAATCCAGGCAGCCAAGGACAAGTTGCTGAAACAAGAGGGAGCCTGAAGGAGAGACATACATACATTTTACATGATAAGGCTCTAGGCCATGTGCTCTCTGCTGTACACTCCTGCTCCTTGAGAGTCTTTCAAATCAGACTTAATGCATCCTAGATTGAAAGAACTTGAAAGGACTTAAGCACCAGAAAATAGATTTGGATAAAATTTCAGTATAAAAATCTGATTTTACTTATCCCCTCATTCTAGTACTTAGAATGCAAAAGTTTTTACATTCCCAGCAGTAAAGCTTAGCCATGAGTCTAGATCTGTAACAAGGGTAAAAGTCAATGATCCCAACATGTACACTTTTAAATATTTCAAAAGATTTTCCACACTGCTTCACACCTTTACAGCTTTAACACTCCCCTTATGGATTTTGGTGGGTTAATTCTGATTTCATATTCATTTTAGGGTCGTGGAATTATATGCACTTCAATGGAGTTAAGTCTAGGCCTGCATAACCTAAAATAAATCTGATTACAGCATATCCACTGCCTATTTACTTTTTATAGCAATACACCTATCTTTTAATCGATGATTGAAACAATCACGCTTGACTAGCGATTATTCTTTCACAAATGTTATGCTTTCTTTAGTACAAAAGTAGAATTCAAAAAGAACAATGGGGTAAGAAATTAAATTTGAATCTTCTCTCCACTTCAACCATTCACTCACAGCGTTTTTTGTCCTGCTGCAGCTCTGGCAATTATATACAACCAAACTGCAATTGAAAAGCCTTTAGCAAAGTAAAAGGTAATGTTTATTAACATGATTGAGGAATACATAATTAAAAATATATGCAGCTTAGTAATATATAATCAAAATAATCAGTACAGTAAATATATTTTAATGGTGTACACTGAAGGTTTTCATTCACAGGTGAAGAGCAGTTTACTTCACATTTTCATAAAAATCAAAGTTGCATTCTTTCAGGGATGATTTCCATGCCCAGAGCCTTTACTGGCTGTTTCTTTCTTTTTTTCTTGATTTTTATTAATCTTCTTTCACCTTTTTTCTTATTGAATCCTAAAGGTAAAATTAACAAAGTAAGATTAGAAGACATCCAAGACTATCAGAAATAAGAGACAAGGCCTGTTTCAACAAATCTTTAAAAAAAAAGAAAAAAACATTGTCTTACCTAAAGTCTTCATATGCCTGACCAACTCCAGGTTGTCTTATTGCTGTTCTTTTACACTGCACTTACTGTCCCTCCTTCTCTCTCTAGCTCTGCATCTCTCCTGATTTCCACCTTCACTTTTCTGACACTTTCACCTATTACATTTGATCAGGCCAATCCCTACTACCAAAAGTGGCAAGAGAACGTTTTGACCTGCACAATATTTACCTCTTAACGATAGCCGGGGGCAGAATCACTTCCCATACCTTTCTTGCAGATCCTCAAACACGACTTTCTGGAGATGAAATTATTCTCATTCCCACCACAACCGCTGTAGCTGAATGGGCGACACCTTCCAGTCGAGTGGTTGTAGAAAAATCTTAACTCTTTGGCTCTGCAAAGCCCTCTGTCCATAGGGGTCATGCACAAAGAAGGGATAGCAGGTGGTTCTGGAAAAGGTGGTTCAAGAAAAACAAGGTGAGACAACACTGCAGCATTTCAGTTTTATGTCAATATTACTTGAAGTCGCTGCCAGCAAATTTAATTTTCCTCTCCTGTTTACATAAGCATCTTTTTTATGATTCCAAAAAAAAAAAACCAAGAACATAATAAAATGTCATTCTTCCTTTGGATTTCCAGCAAAAGCTTACCTGAAAGCTATACATTTACGTGTGTTGTTAGTGATAAAATTGCCATTTCCGCCTTAGGAGAGAGCACACAAATTCATTTTGAGGAGTTTCAAGTGAAGCATTTGTAGAAAGTGAGGTGAAATCAATTAAATGTGAACAGCTTTAAAAATATGGTAAATATTTCTAATATTTAATGAAGCAAATCACCGCTAGACATTCTGAAATCAAGGAGAAGGTGAAAGTACCCAGCATTTCCAATGTATGATTCAATACCTCAGTGCTGAGTTTGTTGAATGACTACAGAAGGCTTGACCTAAGTAACAGGGTCTATCAGCAACCACTGAGCAGTTATAAAACAATAGCTTGTAACTTGCAGAATAAAAAGGTTGCATGTGAAGAATAAGTGCATAAATTAGTGGAGATGCTGGTGTGTCAGTGCAGCTGGCAGGATTTTACCATTCCAAGGAGAGGCTGGTGGTTTGCTCCTTCAGGGTCGCTGCAAGTGAGAACTGAAACACTGGAGGATGAACCCAAGGTAGCCAAAGGACCTGGGCACTGGAACAAGTTCAGGAAGCAAATCCATGCCAGAAT
This sequence comes from Alethe diademata, assembly GCA_025584955.1. NCBI lineage: Eukaryota > Metazoa > Chordata > Aves > Passeriformes > Muscicapidae > Alethe > Alethe diademata. The sequence goes on from JANRMJ010000107.1 coordinate 6,354,890, forward strand.
TCCCAAACCTGGAAGAACTCCATCATCTATCACCCCAGAGTGACTAATGTACAAAATGGGAACTGGTGAAGGTGCTGCACAGGCTGCAAGAAGCTGAATGGGAGCCATTATATCATCAGTTATGTAGGACCCAAAAGAGCACCATTTTTCCTCAGGAAGCAGCAGAACTGAGGTAGCTGGGTCCATAAATGCAATAAACAAATGCATAAATGCAAATGTGACGCCATTCAGATGGAACTCTTGAAGATACAAAGCCACACAGAAGGGGTTCAGTGGAAAAACAAAGTAAAAATTTCAGGAAGCTATTTGGGTTACAGCAAAGCTGAAGACATCCTGTGGTTGCAGAAGGGGGAAGCAGATGAGTTGCTGAAAGCAAGCAGTTATACATTAACCTGGGCAATTCAGGAGGTGACAAAACATCCAAAAAGAACATGCTGCATCTTAGGTGTCTTACAGTACAGCTGCTGAAAAAATGGTCCATCTGAAATATGTAAGAGCTGAACTGGTGTGGTGAAAAAGTATGAAAAATTGCTAGGAAAGAAATAGAATGGTGTGTTAGCAACATCATAGTAATAAAAAAAAAATCCTGAAATTCAAAAACCAAGTCATGAATTGCTTTTTTGGGATAGACTAAGCTAGTTTCCAATTATAAAATGAGAACCTCTTAACTTCTTTTCGTAATTGTGGCATTATAGCAATAATGGGTCCAGAGTAGAAGTCCACAATGTGATAAAATCTGTATTAAACCTACTGTTTTTTTATAATGAAGGTGGTAGTTAAATTAACTAAGGCAATGCTTTTGGTACTGCTCTGAGAACTCTTGAGCCTGGAACTAATCTCATCTCTCTCTAGCTGGGGAGGATGTTAAGTTTTCAAAGCATATACTCAGCATAGCTTACTATTTTAACCTGATAATTTTTGAAGCTACAAAGAACAGAGCAGAAAGGCTTGCCAATGAGGAAAGGCTCGAACAACACAAGTTTGTTAATTATATCAGAGAATTCAAATATGCATTTGGTAATGTAAATTACTTATCTGTCATGTAGAATTCTCCAGTGAGTCCACAGTCCCCTCATGAAGGAGTTCTCACAAATGACTGCAAGATTTGGGGGAACCATGGAGCCAGTGATCAGGTAAACAAGAACTGGTTGTGTATGTACAGTGCATCAGAGAGAGAGCCACAGGTGCTATTCAGAATCCCTCTTGTATTCTTCCCCAAAACCATGCTATTCCTTGCCTATACCATTGTTAGATAAATGCCCCAAATACCAAACAGTGTTCCTTGCTTTTCTTCAAAATATCTGCATGTTCTTCACTCACAGAAGCAACAAGCCCATGAAGAAAACCTCTTAATTTTGCCACTGAGAGCCATTTTTTCCAAACAAAACAGCATTTTAAAGTAAAAACTAAATAACTTATCATAATTTCCTCTCTGCTGAAGATCATACAAATTACTAATTTATTTGAATGTACTGATGATCAACAGACTTGACTTCAAGTAAGCATAAAACATTCCTTTGTCATGCCCAGGGTGTCTATTGGCAGGACAATCTGCAAGCCTGTGAGGCAGTGTGTAAACAATGTCATTAGAACATCTCAGCAGGTGAGTTGTCTCTGTTCAGCTCCAGTTCCTACTGCTGTATTTATGGATGTGATGGAACAGAAAGTTCTCTTTGGGAGTTGCTTTCCCAAATGTTTCCATTTTACAGCCCCATTTTTCTGAAAGCTGTTGAAAAGTTCTCTCTTGCTTTTTCTATGAAGACAAAAAGAAAACAAAAGAAGCAAAATTCCCACAAGCCAGAGAACTGCATAAAAAAGAAAAGATACACACTGTAATGGTTTAAATTCTTATAACCCTTTCTTGAATTCCATTCCCCTGAGGTATAAACAGGTGACACGATCATGACTTCAGAATCAAAAATGCACATCCAGATAGATACAGACTCCCATTTATCAGAAATAACCCCAACTCTGCATTGCAGCAAGAATCCTTATCCCTCAGGCTTTGCAGGGGGTGTGTGACAATGGACTGCTAATTAATCACACTACAAAACAAGTTTGAAATTATCTTGTGAGGAAAGGGAATGCAGTGAGCACTATTGCTCAATAGATATGAGTGTGTGGCATTCATGAAGCTTCAGGTTTATTGCCAGATTTTCGATACATGCAGGCTTCAGCTCCTTATTTCTGCTTGCAGCAAAGAGAAAATAAAAGAATCTTCAAGTGGACATGCTATTACAAAAATAACAATTCATCTGCACTTGACAGTACTCCACAGGTATAAATTGGTGCAGATCCATTAAAGCAAATAGAACTGTGCCAATTATACCAGCAAAAGATGACCATGACTCTGTATTAACAGGACCTGCATCCTTGTGCTATTCTGAATTTGCTGAGCTGAAAACTGACTTTTGATCCTGTCTCCCACTTAAATCTCAGAAATCAAACGTAGCTACAGCATTCACAATTTTCTACCATAGATCACATAAAATTAAGGCTTTGATTCTTAGCCTCACTTTTACTTAGTATTCACAAAATAAAAGTTATTGTAGATGTTTCAGCAGAGTGAGACCAGAACAATCTTCAATCTCTGCAGAAAGTTCATTCCTGAGAGTGCTAGAAACTTCATGTCTGTATCCATGGTTTGCTTTATTTGGCCATAGAACAGTTTAATTTTCTGAAGACTAAGAGCTATGTTGTAAGTCTAATAATCAGATATTCTTACAGAGTTACACATACCAACAACAATCTTTTTTTTCTTAAAACCAAGGTGAAATAGCATGTCAATTGTGAGGTGAGGTATTCTTCAAGAGACAACTCCTTGTAATTTTTTCATGCTTTGATGTAAATTAACTAAATTATATTTAATCTTTTAATAGTCTTTAAAAATGATACCAAAATTTAAATGATTTTTAAAAGATTGTAAAAAACTTTACTGTTTTATATTCATTAATTTAAATAAGACTGCATTGATGCTTTGTATGTGGTAAACAAACAATACAACTGCACAGAAGCCTATGTCAAACCAGCAGTGCATGTGGGTAACAGTGCAGGCAAAAAAATAGAGTACAACAGACATTCATGCTTTATTAGACACTCCATCCTAAGCAAAGAGCACAGGAATGCCACCTACAAACCTGTTATCTTACAGAACATAAAAAATGCAAAAACCTTAGTGAGTCTCTACATCATCGCTCAGTCTTCAAAAGTACAAGCAAGTGCAAATGCAAAAAACCAACAGAAATACTTGGTGAGAATGCTCAGGCTCTTTCCAACTGTTTGTTGCTTCCTCTTGCACAACTGTGGATCATAAAAATGACATGCTTCAAATTCAATCACCCTGTACAGTGTGAGCAAGCACGAGCCATCTACAGTGGACAATGTCCAGCTGCTGACACTGTTAAAGCCTATCCCTCCTCAGTAAAGGTCCAGAGTCCTTTTACATAGTGCAAAAATACCTTGGAGCAACATTCAAAACTAATTCATACTCACTGTAGTTGTACTCAACCCAAAACTGAATTTAATATGGTCACAGTGAAAACAGAAACATTATGGTATTAAATATGTTATACTCTGCCATATTCTAAAATCCAAGTGTACTTTTTAAGTGGGTAAAAGGATTTTAAATCACTTGCCTATTAGGCTCTCACAAAAATATTAGTTTTGACTGAAAGAATTATGCATCACTGCTTTTGCTCTTTGTATTAATCAGGCCTTTAAGAAGCGAATTTTTAGAGAGTGGTCAGTCTTCCACTTCCTGATGTTATGAAAGATCTGTAAGTTGTGATATACTCCTTTGCTTTGACTTTCTCTGCTTATCAAATCTTTTGGAAGAGAGAAAAGCCCATTCTTAAGTCTCAGGTATGTCAGAAAATGGGTTGAAACAGAAATGCAATCCATATGAAAGACTGATAGCTAAGAACTAGAAAAGCTAATTCTTACCAAAAAAAATGGGGAACTGGTTGGGCTCCTCCTTTGGGGAACTACTGTTCAGGCTGGTGGACTTCTCATTTGGAGCAGCTGGTAACAAATTAACTAAGAGAAAAAACAGAGAGAGTTGGTGTGAAACAGTCAAGGATGGGATATGCAGACACATCCAAGGTCTGGAAATGAGCTGTGATTGGTACTGCTGGCCCTGCTCAAATCCACTGCTGATGCCAGCTGCCAACAGCATCTCCAAGGCCCGAAGGTGCAGGAAACTCAGCTTGCTGAAACAACTTTGCAAC
>JANRMJ010000107.1:6359215-6381960 GCA_025584955.1 Alethe diademata
ATACACAGCTTGGTAAGGTTATTTTTGTATTACCAGCAGACACTCTAAACCTTTGCAATTGTGAGCCTTTTTCAAAACATGCATGGCTGGCAAGAAAGCGACTCTGAAGCTACTTTTAATGTTAATGACTTCTCTGTGCTCAGGTATTTCCAGTGACATACATGTCTTCAAATAAATGGAAAAAATCGGTGGACAAACTAAGGACCAAAGGGTTGACTATAAACAGCAAAAGCAAATTTACCAAAAATCCCAGGAGACTGGCTGGGTTCTTCTGCTGGGGAGCTGCTGTTCACACTGTTGGGATGCTGTTCTGCTGAGGAACTACTGTTCACACTGTTGGGATGCTCTTCAGCTGTAACAGTTGGCAATAAATTTGCTAAATTTAAAAAAAATAACAACAACAAAGGAAGTGAAAACAGCTAAGAAAAGACAAACAAAACTTGATATCAATGCTTCACTATCTCAAAAATAAAAACTCTGATCTATTTAGACCATGGCAACAGCCCCTAACCCTCTCTTCTTGTGTGTTCATGAAAATGTACATGAAGGTGTTATTTCAGACTAAAGTAATGAAAAAGAATATTCCACAACTTTTAGTCCAGAAGGTAAAAGTGGAATCGGAGCCCAGGAAAAAATGCTTCAGCAAAAGTAGGGGAAATGCACATGGCTCTATATCTATAGTTAAAAAAAAAAAAAATCTTCAGAAAGAAGCACAGTGGGTCTTTTCTACTTTAAGTGTGAATAAGCTCGAGCTCCCCTTGCCAAAATGACAGCTTATGAAACAGCGCTGGAAAAAGACCAACTAGAGACAAGCAAGATAAAAAGGTCTGGAGGCTCTCAATGGAAAAATGTATTTGCCTTATGAATAAAATTAAGCACTTGGTGAAGGGAGAGGAGTTCTGTATCCTGATGTAGAACAATTTGCTGGAAGGAGCAGGACAAGGAAGCAAATAACTGAATGGTTTTTGTAGCTTCAGCTGCACAGCCAAATCATTCCCAAGGGACACACAGGTGTTCCATGAATCTGGTGGGAAGCTAGCAATACATAGTAAGTTTAAAACTCCTGTATTGGCACCTCTTGTCATCACAAGACTTGGTTTGAAGGGAGCATATACAGACCTATGGGTTAAAAACATACACTAGTGTTTTATGGTATTTTAAAGCCAAACAAATGGCAGATTTTAGGTTAGCTGTCATGAGAAAAGCAAAAATGTAGGAGTCTTTTAATATTCCTTACACAGTACCCACCAAGTGTTTTCTTAATACTTTACATTTTGACATTTTTATTTAAAAATAGGTATCATTATTGCAAATTTCATATATAAATTATTGCTTCCTCAGGGCACCCTAAACTGCCTGTTTTTCCATGGAAAATACCTTCAAAACACACCATTTTTTTATACAAGATTAAAACTAACAGTGATTAAAAACATCAGCTTACAGTTGTCTTGGCAGGTAGCCTGGCACTCCTCCAAACTCCTGAAGTTGTTCTGGTTTCCTAGACACCCACCATACTTGAATGCTTCACACAATTTTGTCTCTTTGTTGTAGAAGTACCTGGTGAAATATCCTCGGCAGACCCCTGGCTCTTGGGCATGGAAGCAGAAGTCAGGCTTTCCTAGAAACAAAGCTAAATGATCAACAGGGTGAGTGAAGGAAAAACTAAAATGCATCCCAAGACAACAGAACTGCAGGAAGTTCACAAAATAAACCTGTGACTTTGGGCTAAAGGCCAACTATAAAATAACTGCTGCTTTATTGTGCTGCTTTTGTTCTATATTTAACACTGCAATATTGCACTGGAACATTATAGGGGTATTTATTGCTCTGTTCAAGTAGCCACTCAATTACATCTGGAAAAATGTCAACCAGTGAGTCCTTTAAAGTTGCAAAACAACGATGCTCTAAGTTGAAAATTAGTTTTTATTCTCATTTAAAAGAAGACCTGAACCTCAGCTGGATCACTTGCACCTAAGTACACATCCTCGTTATTTATTTTTGAGTCAATGTTAATGTGAATTATACACAAAGCAATGTTCAAACAGAAGAAAAAATGAAGGAGCTTTAAAATAGAACAGAAAAAAAATGTAGCAGTGCAGTTTGTCTAGAGCAGTTTATCCTTACAAAGGGATACTGGAAACAGGGAGACAGAGCAGCTATTCTACAATATTTCAGCTCCAGTTCTGAGCTTGCAATCAGTAACCACAATATCAACCAAGGGAAAGTTAACAAGTGAATATTGCATAATTTGACTGAATATCACAGCATGATATCACATCCTCTGGCAGGGAAGAAAAACACAAAGCCATATGACAATTCCCAAAAGTCACTCCTCACCATATTCAGTTTTTTCTTAAAACAGTATGCCTAAAATCATGGTAACAATAATGAAATATATGTGGAGGAATTCTCAGATTCTTGCTTATAGATATTTTGAAATATGATTCTTGTCTGAGCTGACTTGCCAAGAAAAGTCTATTTAACTGCCATATAAGAAAATCTTATCAGGTGTAACATAAAAGGCCTTGCTTAGCTGTGAAAATCCACAAAACATTGAGACTAAAAGGGTGTGCAGCAGGCTATAATTTAGAAAAATGGATATAAAACAGTTACTTTAAAGTTCCTAACATTTTAGAAGTAGATTATCAACTTATAAAGAAGTTAATCCTATTACACCTATTTTAGGTAGGTACATATTCAAATGCATTGCTATAACAAGATTATTATCAAAGGCAATTAATGCACACATTGAATTTATATAAAATATTATAATAGCTCATAACTAGTGCTTTTCTAAGAATTAATTAGCAATGCATTGCATTTCAATTTTTATAATACTTCATGAACAGCAAAATATAATTTTCAGAGATCATATGAAAAATTAAATCACTAAAATATTCTTGAATAAAGCAACCAAATCAACTGTTTTTAGCATTCCTGAATAGTTTAATTTTGATTCTTCATTACAAATTTCATTCTCTGCCAGTAAGCGTAATCCACAGTTCAGGAGTTTCACCTCTCTTACTATGCAAAGGCAGCACCTATTGATGTGCACAGATTTAGAAAGCTAAGCTCACACAGAGCAATAAATATGAGAAATATGTGAAAGGCATCATGTTGTGCTTTCAGCTGAAAACAGAGGTGAGACAGGTGCATAGACAAGGAGCAGCAAGACTCCACCAGGAGTATCTGTTCCATCTGCTAGGAGCTCACAGACAACAGGAGCTACAGAAAAAATCCTCTCATCAAACATTGCACAATACTGTGAAATAACACAAAGAGATTATCAGGTATCAACTGAAAAAGGAAGGCAGATAAACATAAGGGTATGCAAAGTAGGCTATAGGATTATGACTGATTCTTAAAAACAAATGCCCTTAATTTAGAATATTCTTATATTAAAATGGTTCTTTCAAATGAAATTAAATCCAAATTAGTTGAGCTCACAGCTAAATTTTATAGCCACTTTTGAAGAGAGAGTTCATGAAGGCAATATAACCCTAACCAGACAAACCAGTACTACACTTCTGAATGCCTCATCTTTCTCCAAGGATTTGATATTCAAGACTTCATTAGTGGAAATAACAGCACATGTGCAATAATGCTGATGATAGCCATGAGCTGAATTTTACAGGATGTGTTCTGGTTTGTCATTAAAAGCAGAGAACTAGGGTCAGCCCTAAAAGGAAGTAGTGCCAAAGTCTACAGCATCTATGGAAAATCAACCTTAGTAGCTTCCACAGTATAATCATTTTTTTTTTAAATGCATTAAGAACAGAAAAGACAGTAGAAAACAGGAAAAGAAAACCATCATCACATATGAAAATATTCCAAATACCATTCTGTAAAGATAGGTGATTTGATTATAGTTTCTTGCAAAGTGTATGTGCAAATATCTGTATTTCTGCAAGTTGCTAAATGCACACACATTTAGGAAGTCCTGAGTGGAAGGAGGGATGAAAGACAGTAAGCAGAAAAAGAGGAGCTGACTTGTGAAAAAGTCAAATCAGGCCTGTGTTTGTGGAGCTCTGACTGCCCATGATGGGCCCATCCAGGTGAGTCGCCAGTGCGCCAAGGGGAAGGGTAGAGTAAGTCTCCACAAGCTCTACTCTGAGTGTCAAACTTCAATATCCTTGTAAGGAATATCAGTATTCTCAAGAAACCAACAGTGTTTCAGTAAGGGACTGCCCCAAAGCTTTAGCACTGGCTACATTGGAAGTCTGGGGTATCAGGAATTTAAAGTTCTGTTAAAAGTCCGATCCTTTAGGAATGGGAAACTTGCTCCCTTGCTTGATTTGCAATTAGGGCATCTGCCCTAACCTCTGGTAGCTCTTCCATAGACAATGCTTAAAGAGTTCTGTTTCAGAACATTTTAACCTATTTTTCTAAAAGTAGAAAGGCATTAGTACAAAGCATTTAGCTTGTTCTCAAAATATACAATAAGAGTTTCCTGTTGTGGCTAATTATACCATGCTTGAGTCTCTGCTGAGTCCCTCCTTCTACTGAAGAAAGACAAAAGAATCATATATTTACTTTGTGGAGAAGAGAGTGCAGCTACCACCTCCAGTGACCACTTTTCTCACGTTCTTTGATGAAGACAGAAGATTCAGACTAAGAACTCACTTTAATCTGACATTGCTGTTTTTGTTAGAAGATAAATTATGTATTGTTCCAAGCTAACAAAAGAAGATAATAAATCCCTTATTGTGGTAGAAGAAACTTAGGTTATGATGTAAACATAATTACCTTTCTTAATTTTTGCTAATGCCATCTTCTGAGGCAATTCTGCAAGATAAAGAAAAATAAAAGTATTTAAGCAAAAGCACACATGTTAAGTTTCACCTGTGATACCAGTGTTTTTAACAGTGACAGTAAGCACAGACAAGAAAGAACACAGCATTTCTTCCTCCTTCTCTTTATCTGGGAAGCAGCACAAAAGCTCATTGTGGAGAACTGAAGCATCATTATCTTTGTATAGGAAGACCTGCTGTATTGGAAACTTGACAAAATAGAAAGTACTGAAATCAAATTATGCTGATATTGAACTGAACAGGAAATTACTCCTCTTGCTACTGCATCCAGGATTTTGCATCACGCAATCTTTACTCCTCGAAAGAGGAGTAATTAGCAGACCTGCAAGCTGACTGCTGCAGCTACTAACACTGCTCATAGCTTTGGAGCTGGCTGAGGGAGACAGTAAGACTTCCCTCATCCTATCCAATTCCCTCTGCTCTGCCACGTAGGGCCTGAGTGAAGCTTTCCTTACACAGTTAATGATATTAAGGCCCCTTTGGCCAAGAATCTCCAGGTGTCCCAGGGGTGCAGATGAAAACTTTGTATGCATGGTTCTCTCTGTGCACAACCTGCACTGAAGAAACTGCTATTGTCATTTTTAATGCAGGAGCCTGGGTTTTATTGGATCAGCTCAAGAAACTGGGTATCTTAATTCAACACCAAATTCCTTTCTAGAGATTGAAAGCAAACCTCCTTCTCCTTGTAGGAGACTGTCAAATCATAAAACTGCAAAAGAATTCAAGGGCAGAGCAGATCATCCAATGTCTGAGAAAGGGTGACTATTTTCACAGCTGAAAGAAAGGTGGCCAGCAGCTTCTGGACTCTGCCCTAGATGCCTTATTTGCATTGCTTCATAATTCTTGTTTTGTACATTACTGCCCTTTTCACTCATAATTCTACCCTAATTTTCTCTGGAAACCTGCTGACGTTTTATTTTCAAAGCTGATCTATTGGGTAGAAATTCTGTCATGGTACATTTTTCCTTCCACCTCTGGGACAAAGCAGCTGTTATCCTTTAAAAAAATACTAAAGACATGGCATGCAATCCAGAGTGACATAACATTTCTTTGAACAGATTTCCAGTTTTTCCTATTAGTAGGAGGCTTGGCCCTGAGCATTTAAACCCATGACCTAAACGATGGACACGCACGTCAGGCTGTTCCACTAACCTCACTCAGCTGTCCCCTTCAGGGCAAAATCAGCAATCATATTTTGGCATGTGATCTCTACTCTTCTGGCAGAGAAAAGGAAAATTTTATTGTGAGTTTACAGGGACCTAGAATCTTTTAATCTTACTACCACGTCAACAGTGTTTTTGCTTCTGGTTTCACTCAAAAAGCCAAATCAGACTTGATTTCTTTTTTGTAAGCAAAGTGTTTTTCTTCGTAGATCCACTAAGTAATAGACATTAGAATTGCCACCGTGACCAGAACCATTTATCAGCAGGTATTTTCCCATAGTAGCAAGCTTAAGTAGCCTAAAATTTATATTCACTGCCCTGAAAATTAAGGTCTTTGTGCTAGTGATGACATTTGTGATTATACTCATATCCAGTAAATAATGGAGCCTACAGGTAAGTTCCTCCTAGAAAGTACTTGTTCATTCCCTGAAGTTGTTGAGTATTGGGCACAAGAAACAAAAAATACAGCTGACTTCATAGGAAGCTTGATTCAGAAGTAGTCATGTTGAATCTGAACTTTGTCTTGGAGAGCCTTAGAGTGGCCAGCCTGCAGCTGGGCTCTCTGAACTCTGTTGTACTGACATCAATCAGTTCTGTCTGATTGATTATCAATTCCAAACTGTTAAAAAGTTATCCTGATCTGGTAATTCACTTGTGATGGCTCATTTTTTCTTGTATTTGTGCTGAATATTGAAAATAAAAAACTTTGACCAATCACATTATTTTTTCTGAATTTTTACATATATTAGCTACCTTTAAGCTTATTTTTATTATTATTGGTCTTCACATTCTTCAAAGTGGTAATTAGTATTTCAGATTTTTCTTTATTTTAAAGCACTTTTTTGTCACTCATACTCTCTCTTCAGACTCATTTCTACAGTCACTAAAGAGTGATCTCCTACAGTAATAAATACTGGAAACTTAAGATGAATACAACTATACAGTACAAGACTGCACAGATGAAGTTAGATTTAACAAAAAATCACAGAATCATACAAGGTTTTGCTGAATTATCTTAGCAAAAGGGATTAATTTAAGAGTTTACTTTGCTTTATGCCTGATGGTCTGCAGCACACAGTATGTAGCATCAAACCATTTATCTGCTGTTATCCATTCAGAGAATACAGAGATCATGAACCTTTGTTTGTTCTCTTCCTCCAAGGAGATCCAGCTGTTGGAGAATCTTTGATCATATGCATACACTGAAAAATGGTTGTGGGCTGAGTTCCAAGATACTAAGCCAGTTCTCATTTTAGATAACTTTCAGTTTTATACTATCCAGTTATGCCAAATATATGGCACTACAGGATTTGGTCTATAAGATCTGCTCCAGATCCAATATGTGTGTCAGAATCAAATTAACACTGGGTCCCTTCCAAATCAGCTTATTCTGTGATTCTGTGAAAACAGCAACATCAGATGGAAGAAATAATGTGATAAATCTTCACTCATGACACCTGATTATGACTTTTGGACACTTCATTCCAAATTCTGCATCTATCAACCCAGCCTTTTCCCTTTTATCCCTCTTAATCTTCAAACTGAAATTGAGGACAAACACTCCAAGTTTCCTATGACAGGAAGTATCAAGTTTTGGATGAGATACTGGCAGGTGCAGTCTTGCAAATAACTGCACTCCTAAGCATGGTAAAGATGCTGTGGGATCCTGCTGAAGCCCCAAAATAAATACTAGCTGGAAGCCATAAAAGCCAGCCTGCTGTGAAACAAAGAGCTAATTAACATCCTAGACTCCAGGTCTTCCTGACACTGAATGCTACTCAAGGAAACAATAACTTTCAATTTTTTATCTTGAAAGATTACTCTTTAAACTTGGTGGAGTCATAACTAGAAACAGATTAAACATCTGTAATGAATTCCTTCTTTGATTTTCTGCCCAGAAATGAGATCTGCTCATACGATAGGCTGTAAGAAAGATTTTAAAACCTATTACTTGAATTCTATCTTACTTAGGTATTTTTTTAAGTTCAGGTTTGATGAATCAAAGACACAAATAGTATAGTCTGAAGAAGGAACAGTGTTGTAATCAGTTTTTATCCTTACCAATTGTTAAAATACCAAAATACTAATCGCCACTTCTAGAAGTATCTGAGATTTCAGCATAAAAAGAAATTCATTAATATAAAGGTTCTTCCCCTTTTCAGCAGGAAGTTTTTGCTTAAGATCCATTTCAGATCCAAGTAGGACAGAGGTTCTTGAACTTTTTGTGTGCTTGCATTTAGGGCAAAATGTTTTTCTTCATGTCATCCATTTTTCTTTTTTTTTTTTTTTTAAACTTGAAATGCTAGATTATGTTATTTAATAACTAAAGAACTGTAACTTCCATATATATTTTTCTTGATGGGATGCCATTTTAATAATTAGGATTATTTTAATATCATTACCACTGTGTTTCCCATGTATTGAATCTGAAAACAGAGCAAGGCAGGACTGATTCTTGCCACTTCATCCCTGGAGCAACTCTGGTCTCTGAGGCATATTAGTAGATCTGTCCAGAAACCACCAAAAGTTCAAAGTAAAAAGTTGCATCAAAAAGTTTCAAATTAATCCTTGGAGTAAAATGCACGGGAAAATTGTCATCCACTTAAAAAATGGAGTAATCTTTTTGACTTTGTCAAGTTTTTAGAGAAACTTTGTAGTAGTTTTTTTTCCATCCTGATAGAAATAGCTTTATAAGCATGCAGTTGTTTAAAAGCAAAACCTAACTGAACAGAAATCATGGTGGCACCAGCAGATGAGAAAAATTGATCTGAATGGTAAATAAAATCTTGAATTGGTATGTGGTGAGTAAATAAAATGTGTGCAGTCTCCTCTTGGGAAAGACCAAAGGCATTGAGACCAGAGATGCTTTCAAGAAATACAGAAACACCTTATTAACATTTGCAGATTGTTAAGATGAGAGGCACTAAAACTAACAAACACTCTTGAAATACTACTTCAGGTAATGTATACCAGCTCCAGCGATTATTATGACACCAAGGTGGGAGACAGATACTTACTTTGATTTCTACATAAATTTAGCAACATGATGCAAAGTAATTTTGATCAGGAAATACAGATGTGTTGAGAAACAGACAATATAACAGATTTAAAGCCTGATCTAAACACTGTGTAGATGTGAATTCTGGAAGGGATGGAAAATAGGTGAGAGACATTTACATTTGTTGCCAGAAAAAACCTGATGCTATAAAATTGCCTTGTCATATATGCAATCTGCTTTGGCCAGAAAACCCAAATAGGAGCTTCTGAAATCAATTTTCTAATCTGAAATTTCTTGGAAGAAGGATTTTTTTGTCACCTATAACAACTCGCTGTGCTTGCAAGCCTATGCTAATCCTAGAAGATACAAGTTTGTATCCCGCAAAACAGTTCAGCACCCACAGCACCTTCAGCAGATTTCCAGTTTCAAGAAAAGGCCCGAGTCCCAAATCAATTATGAAAAAAGGGCAAACAAAAACACCTGCCAACGTCTGTATAGCAGTAGATGCTACCAGGGCACATCACTAATAGACAGCAGAGTGACAATTTTCAGCTGCTTGTGTTGTCCATCCTGAGAATCATTTATTAATTCTTCCCTGCTGCAGAACTGCCCAGCATCACTGTCTTGAGCTCAGTAACCATGGCAAATTCTGCTGCTGGGCAAGGCACATGTGAGTGAAAAGTACCTTCTGTTTGGAATGATTGCTTCTATCTTACATTGAAGTCTGAGAAATGAGCAACCAGTGTATGAAGAGACTGGAGAAAAAAACCTCATATAATTGGTATACTACCTGAGGATTATTACATACCTTTGAGGAACCCTCTGTTCCAAAATTTTCTTGCCATTTCCATTGCCTTCTCCCCCTTCAAGATATCCCTATCACTTCCTGCTTACACAGCCAGACACATTCCATCAAATACCAGTGAAAGCAAGAGCTGTACTAGGTATTGGGAAGAAACCCTCAATAAGACCAGAATTCCTCTAGTCTCTGAAAATACAAGCTTGCCAAATTTCTAGCTCCACTGGCAGATTTAAGAATCTTCTAATTTTCATCCAGTCCTGTGAGGAAGTTGCACACTTCTGAAAATCTTAATTAATTAAAAGTATAAATTTTAATAGCAAAACCAGTATTCACAAGGCCCTTGGTACACATTGTGCTGTGTATCCTGTGTTAGATCTTGCTTTCCTCTTTCCAGTGATTAACTGAGGAGGTTTCAATAACACAAAGCTGATAAATGGCTATAGGTGACATTTTTAATGAGAATTATCTACTACTGTAGTAGTAATTATGCTGTAACAGAGAAGATAGAAGTTGTTCAAAATTTTGGCTAGCAGCTTCTCAAGTGAAGGACAAATCTGGGATCAAAACTTGGGTTAGACACCCTGAATGCAATAAAAGTCATCCTAGCTACCCACCAGCTTAGCCCAGCCTCAAAATCAATTTCACTTAAGAACTTGCTCAAAACAGGGCTCTAGCTAGAAAATAAGATTCCTTGCATTGGTGTCTCTCTTCTACAGGTACACTACAAAACCTATCTTTCCAAATCCTGAATGTCTGCTTGCATTATATAAAGATGACTATAACCTACTTGGGAACATAATTAGAGGAACTCCATTTCTGTATTAACAGGAACCACAGAGAGTCTCTACTTCCCAAATTCAAGTAGTTTGCAAAGGAGAAATAACAGATGCAAATAAAGAATTGGTAGGAGGGTAAGAAAACAGGTACTGGCCTTTTGCCACACACTTCTCCTGGCATTCCTCCAGTGTTAGGAAGTTGTTCTCATTGCCATGGCACCCACCATATTCAAATACTTCACACTTGCGGCTTTTAATATTGAAGAAATAGCGGATATGGATGGCTTTGCACGGACCATCATCTGCTTTCATGGCACAGAATGAGTGCACAAGCTTCAGTGGTGGCCAAGCAGCACCTGTAATGCAGGGGAGAAATAAAATAACTGAGTTAGCTTGCTGCATACTGCATGGTGTAACTCCCAAATGAGATTGCTTTTGTGTTCTGCTAGAGAGGCACCGCACAACATCTGTCTGCAAAGCTCTGAATACACTAAACAGATGTAAAAAGAAAAACATCATCTGCATTGTAACACAAATTCCATTCAATCAAACGTGTGGTTTCAATTTTTCCACTGAAACAGCTCATAGCACAAACCTCAACTCCTCATCACAAACCTCCAAACACTGAGTGTGCCTTAGGACCGGGGTGTGATGCTGAATAACAAAAACCCTGAGAAAGTCTTGGTAGCTCCAAAAGACACAACGACCAGGGGCAGAAAGGTTCCTTGGGCTCTCTTCTGTGCACTGCTCCCAGTGAATTTGGCTCATAAAGGATCTGCCAGGGAGCAGCATGGGATGGCAAGAGCCCTGCAGAGGGCATCCCTCTCCTATCAGATGACACTTCACTGGGACACAAACCCTGCCAGGACCACTGACAGGCACCAGGCTCTTTCCCTGGATCTCACCATTCTTGCATTACAGCTTTCAACAGCATACAACTAGAAAGTCAAGGCTAAACAAAGCTGAATGTTTTCAAGCTGTGTCATTTCTGTCTTTCAATATGTATTAGGTCAGGGAAAGTTGTGTATAAATTGTCATATGCATTGTGAAAAACGTCAGCAAAGTCGCACCCTATCAATGTCCATAAGCAAATTCTGACTAGAAATTCAGGTCCTGATACTGTTCCCTTATAAATATATTTTATTTATAACTAATAATAACTAATTTATAATTAATAAAACTATATTTTTCTGATTTGCTTTTCCAAGGCAGTATTTTACCCTAGAGGGTTTTCAAAGCTCTACAGAGCTAGTGCGCTTACAATAGGAGCCAGAAGAACAGACCTAAAGTTTTTCATTCTTTCTCCTGAAGCTAGTTAGAATATTGATGTCTCAGAATATATATGCAAACATATCTATCCGTGCTCTTTGCAGTGGCCCAAGAAGGAGACAAAAAAGGGAAGAGATTACATACACGTAATCATCTCAGATTCCTACTATTTGTAGGTTAAGTTTCCAGTTTTAATTACATGAATCCACAAAAAATCAGGCTTGTGTTACAGTTAAAAGTGAACTTGTGTACCACCTACCTGCACTGTGGCTATCTAATTTTAGCATCTAAAATAGACCTTATTATGCAATCTTTGAATTAAATTCAAAGAACTGAGACAAATCCTCCTAAGTACTGAGGTCCATGAAAGTGTACTAGTTTTATTCCATTTGAGACACTTATAACTATTAAACCTATGGAGAAGAAACAATTGTCACCATTAAAATCCTTTAAAGAATAGCATTTAAGTTAAAACCTTGAAAAACTAACAACCTCTATTACACAATTACTACCAACAGAACGATGGTAGCACACAATCAGATCTTCCAAAAGTGGACCATTTGGTGTTAAAATACATATAAAAAGGACTGATTTCAAAATCCTATTAAAATACTCAGTTCCCAAAATAGTTTGAGACTTATGCCACATTGGTGAAAATACATTTTCAGATTTTGAAGTTGGGTATATAGATTTAAAAATATTATTGAAGATCGTACAACAGGAAATATTGATGAAATAAAATTAATAATTATATGATGTTAGATTTGGTAAACTTGCTATGAAGCTCAGCTTGCCAAACAGGATTTCAGAATTTTTCTTCTTTCCAGTTTCATTAGCTGGGTCTTCCCGAGTCCACAAATATTTAGTATTTAGAAGTCACAATAAATGCCAAGTTGGACTTTGAAGGTCCTGAAATTCTCCAAATGGCTTGGGAATCCTTTGGAAGTGACTTAAAAAGGCTCAGCTTAAAAAGTTGAGAGGATAGTGCATTGCAAAATGAAATTTGGGATTTCCCCCACTCAGTACCAGGGAAAAAAAAGGCTTAAAACATCAAAGTTTTCAGTAAGTTATGAACTCACTCTTGAAATGCTAAAATCAAACAGTCAGAGCTCCACAGAAACCAATCCCACTCCAATGTGGTCAGGGTGAGGGCTGGCAGCTGGTTTATAAACACGTCATTTTCTTGGCACCTGAAAAATGAGAACCCCTCGGTGACCTCTGCCAGTGACCCAGTCCAGTCTACAGGAGGTTGTGAAAACTTATCAGGTTTTCTTAACTACTGAGATTTCAGACACAGAGTTATGCCAGCTCGTTTTCTTGCTGCACTGCACCACCCCAATGTTGTGGGCTATCCAAACAAAAATAGTATGCAAGCATAGTTGCAAAACTACACAAAGAACGAACAAAAGGCTTAGCAGAGTTCATCCTGGGAACTTTCTGGTCTCCCCTCCTAGCCCACTTCCCATCAGACCCACGGAACAAAATCATTGTTTTGGTTACCTCCTAAGGCCTTTCCCCTGCAGGCACAGGGATGCTGTTAACCACTGTCAGATGTCCCGACATCTGCTGCAAACATAATGACTAACTGTGTCACACTTCTTGGCAATCACTCAGTTTCCCAGGAATGCTAGAAAGTTGCCATAGTTTGAGTAAAATCTGTACCCTGTCAAGCCCCCAGGGGCCAAACCCTCCAACTCCAAACAGTAACCAAGTGACTCTGAAGAAATAGGTCTCAAAGGGATTCATCGGAAATGAATCATTCTTCTGTCTGGAAACAGAATTCTTCCCCATTATTTTACACCTGGGAACACTTAGCTCACACACATGATATAAAATTAGCTTTCCTTCTCAGATTAGAGCAGCAGATGAGAAGGCAAGCAGGAGTGTTTGCCCAGTAGTTCTGCATAGACACACATCTGCCTGTACTCATTTCATTTGTGGAATATACCTTGACAAAACTAATTCCTAGTGTAAGGCCTCATCCTCTGCTCTTGAACACTGGGACAAAGTGTATTACATTTTAGGTGCTGTGTGAAAAGCACAGGATATGACATTTAGTGAAGATATCTGTCAGGAAGGTCAGTGAAAATTCATCAACAGAAACAGAGGAAGACAACACTTGAAGGAACGTTAACGGAGCTTCTCATCCAAGTGAAGTAAAATTTCAAGCAATCTGAAGCAGACAGTTCTAGGAGTTCACTATTCTTCTTGTAAGACAGCCCTTTTTCAATAATATACTGCCTGAATAGTCTTTATTATCTATTAAATAATTTTTATTCCCTTCATGCATAGACAAAATAATTTAAAACCATATATAAGCACATGGTAAATCAGTTTTGATTCTCCAATCCACCGTTCATGTCTTGCAATTCAAGGCTGCTGCAGGAGAGAAAGTTGATTCCTGCAGTTCAGTAGCCCAAACCTCTGTCTACTTTCTTTTTATTGGAAGACTTTTGCTTCCTCTTAATTATCTCGGTACTGCATGAACTCTGTTCTTCCTATCTTTTATTTGCCTTGCTTTCTAATCCTATCATAACTCTTATTTGGATGTTTCCTATTGGTGTGGATTCCTGGTAAAATGTGCTGCAGAGAGTTGAAGATACTCCCCTACCTGGGGCATAACTACCAACAAATAGAGTGGAATAATTACCCTTTGGTTTTTTCCTTAATCCAACACAAAATCATTGCCTTTGTTTTTAAAACAACATTGAATTACTTTTGTAATGCTCTGTAACTTCCATTTACTTTCCAGCAAATAGAACCTTGTTATACAGGTGCTTCAACAAAAATTTTCCATCTCATGTTTGTGATTGCATTGTTTCTCCTTAAGTATAGCACATTGCATTTGCAGTTTAAAAAATTTTAGTTTAAACTCCCACTTTATATCTTACTCTGTCAGATATTTATTACTCATCCAATTTAGACATCTAGTCCAAACACATTAGGAGTTCCTGTATAATTGTAGGACTGTACCAGCCTAGACCAAGACAATTTTGTTATAAATACATTAAATAATGATAACACCTGATGTTCACTATCACACAAGTTATTACTTCCTGTACTAAAACTGAAAATAAACCCAGCAAAATCTCCTCTCCCCTTTTTCTTCCCTCTTCCCAGCTTTTTAATGCAATGACTCCCTTACATGAGCAGTAAACACCCACAGCTCTAACAGTCACTGCACTTAACACAGTCTGTGTTAAGACCAAAGTAATGCCCATGAAATGGCTCACAATGGGAATGAGCTCATTGCAGGTATTTTTTTGTCACTCCTGTCTTCTCCAGTTCTTCAGCCTTGCTGCTTTTTGCAAATGTCTAACAACATAGGGGCCAAGCCTGCTCCTATACAGCAGAGGCATTCTCTGGTGGCAGCTCAAGAGGACTCTAACACATGAACACCACTGCTCCTTCCAGGGCACTCATTTCACTGAGCTCTAACAAGCTGCAGCCAGCCCTGAGCACATGGGCTGTAGGTAATCCAAGCAGGGCACTGTTATCACTTCACTAGAAAGCAGGGAAATATTAAAAAAGCAGAAGTGGTGAATAATGTCTCTAATCCTCTTACATTAGTAAAAGTGAAAACAATACCTTTCCTCTGGATGTAGGCACAACAAAAGACTAATTTGGCTTTCAGACTCTTGTGGATAATCTGCAGGGCTGCTTGATAAAAAGACCTCCTTTTAATTAGAAAATGAACTCATTTCTATACTACACCTGCAGCACAATAAATATCAAAAGTAAGCATTATGGAGGAGTTGCTTTTCAGAACACAACAATATAAATTGGGAGAGTAAAGATCATGAATATTTCTGAATTTTTAGGTAAAAATGCTTTGTTTTAGTTTGCTTAGGTTATGCATTCTCAACTTTATATGAAATTCTGTGGTTATCCTTAATTATAAAGACATGCTGTCATCTTTCCAGCCTTCCCTGGCAATGTCTCCCTTTGATACGTGGTATCAATACTAAGCACTGTGTCACTAATGAAGAGCTGTTTCTCTTCTCTCCATCTTTGTCAATTTGACAGCTTCCCACCCACACAGTGCTCAGTGCTCTTCCTACCCTGTGTTTCCTACCCTTTCTTTAGGCAGGCACATTTATTCTTGGCAAGCTTTCACATGTGAATAAAAAGCACATTCCATTTGTGAGTCATTTTCTTCAGGCTTTGGAACATCAACTTAAGTTCTGCCTACCACATAAGGGATTAATGAACAATATGCATAACCCGGTTATTTTTATACCTTTCATTTTTGTTATTACACTTATCTGTTGATGGAAAAATGACAGACTTTGCTGGAAGAGAACAAATTAAAAGTCCTTTTTTACTCCATTGGACTTGACCCTGCAATCTTGATTATTACTGTAATTAAAACAGACAAAAACCCACCTCTTAAATTCACAAAGCACTTGTACTCAATGTGATCCAAATGTATGGCATTAAAAATAATGGATGCACACAACTAATTTCATCTTTTAATACCTGAAATCTGTGGAATGCTGTGGTAAAATATATCATTACTTTATAATATCTAACTTCAAATATAAATGTTACCAATGATATTGCAGCCAACAAAATTTCAACATTTTAAGTCTGAGTCCAGCAGTTAAATCTTGTGAAACCACAAAAACAATTTTAATTAACAATATAAATATTTTGTGAAAACAGAGCACAGAAAAAGCTTTTTTATTATAAACACTACAACAGTCTTCAGTAGTCACACAAACAGGATCTTAGTTTAATATCTAAGCCTCACATTTGATGGCTTTTTACTTCAGAATTAAAGCCCAGAAGTTCAGAACTGTTTCTCATACTAAATCAGTTAGTGGTCTCATCCTAAGTAACAGTTTGCAAAATAACCAGTGAAAAAATAATCCCCACTAAAAGGACTATTTAATTTCCTTGCGATTATTTACTTGTTTTCTTTTATAAACAAAGTAAATAGAGGGAAAAAATTAAGCCATCAGATTTCTTGTTATGGGGACAAAGTGTGCAAGCTGATTTGGCCTTCACAACCCGTAAGCTTGGTTAAGAATTTATACAGCACTAAGAGTTGTGGGGGCAAAGATAAATGTGACTTTGCCCTCAAACAAAAAGGGAATTTTTGTACTTCAGAGTTAAAAACAAACAAATGTATCCTGGGAGAACCAGTCTTTTACTACACAGCCATTCTAAGGATACTCTTAACCTGGAACAGTGCATATCTTAAACTGTAGTGACTAATTGTGACATGGTCCTATGCATAGCCATGGATGTGCACAATTACTATTTCTGTCACAAAGAACACTGTTGCAGAAGTCTGATAGAGAGAGATAATCTGGATGGAAATAAGAGAAAACATAACAAAAAGGTCCCCCTTAGCTGCAGTTGCATTTGCACTTGAAAATCAGACTTGTCAAACAAGAGCATCTACTTCATAGTCCTCTGCAGCTTAGGGAAGTGATCAGAGTTTCAAGTCATTTCCTCAAAGGAAAAAGGAATTTTTAGTGTGACTCCAGCAGCGTATTTTTCCCTCATCTTACTCAGAATTATTTGTGAAGAAATACCATTCACAATGTGATCCAGTCTACAATTCTGATCCATCTTAATTTCAGTGAAGTAAACAATGATCTTACCATAGTGAAAAATCAAGAACATCCCCAGTTCTAACAGTCACATCATTTTTATAACAAATATTTTCAACTGGTGACTTTTTAGTCACAGAATTGTAGAATATCCTGAGTTGTAAGGGATTAACAAGGACCGAGTCCAACTCCTTTACTTATCCAGTGATGTCAAATCACTTGGGGCAATACAAAGACTTTCATGAAGGCCCAGGAAAACTACCAGGACAGTAATTGTACCATCTTTAAATCCAACTTTGCAAATTAACCGTGACTCAAGAGATCTGTGCATGGAACAGAGCAATAGCAATCTACAACGGTACTAAGCGTATTTCTGCTTTTTCTGTGTGAGGAAATAAAGCCTGAGTTAACCAGCTCTATGTTTCCTTGCCTGAACTTTGAACTTTTCCATGCTCCTAAAGCAGAGCTTTAAAGGAATTATCTTGATATCTAACCCAGTGTTTGATTAGGATTAGATGTTCCAAAAAGCTTGGGAAACAGAAGCCCCAGTATAAGGCAATTTTGCTAAAGCTTAATAGATAATTCCAAGCATCTCTCTCCTACTTAGAGATCATTTTTAGCTTAGTCCCAATTTCAAAAGTTTCCCACAAAACTCTCAAGTACAAAATTACATCTGCAGTGCATTTTAACATAGTGGGCTTTGTTGTTTGAGTGATTGGTTTTTGTGGGTTGAGTTTTAAGGTGTTTTCTAGTATCTCTTACCCACAACATGCTCTTCTTTGCTGTCATCCAGCTCAGCAGTTGTGTGCCTGACGATACAGAAGAGCAGTAATATAAAGGCTGACGGTAAGGAATGTCCCTTCTTTCTTCCCTTCATCTTCCCTGTGTAACATAAAAATAACAACAAATTCAGCTAGGTTCCTTGAGCATCCTGCAAAAGTCATTAGTGGGGCAGTGCATAGTGCTGTGGGCAGACACAGACTGGGTGCTTTGGGGATCATGTGAAGGGTAATCATGTAAGCACCCTGAAAAACAAGACAAGGATTGCAGCTGTGCCCAGCAGATTGCAAGTCTCCTATCCCATCTCCAGTACAGGTTACAGGCACTGCTATTGCTTTCATTCCAAGCCCCAACCCAATCACCTCCTGGAACACATCACAACACAAAACACTTGGTACTTTTAAAGTCCTGGCGTTAATTACACAATGTAGTGCTGCTTGCTAAGTCAAATCATTCCAAGTTTTACTCCACCTGCAGAAACTAGATTCATTGCCACAACATTTTTAATGAATATTTAATCAATTTCCAGTTCCCAAGTTCCCAGACTCTTGAGTAAGTTGCATTTCAGAGGAATCCATTAATTTTTTAGCAACATGGGCTTCAGCACTTTAAGAAGGATTTTGTACCTCGTAGGTCTCTTTAATACTGAGAACCTCACTTAAGTACAGAGCTATTATTTTTCACTTTGAATCAGTGCAATCACTGACAGAAGGAAAACACTTTTATTCCATGACAGCTGGCATGTTCAGGTTGCCAAAGAGGAGGTTACACATGCAGATGTGAAATTAACTCTGAAAAACTTTTGCTCTAGCTTGTTTGGAAATACATATTTTACAACTAACTAGAAGTTCCTTAAGGATCTCTGGATTTTAATTAGAGAATAGACTCAATATCTTCTTTGTTACCAACAGATCAATTCCCAATTCATAATCTTTAGATCCTTACCATCTTCTCTTAAAGTACAATGCTTTTTTTCTACACTAATTAATATTAAGTAAATAAAACCTAAAAATCTAAGGGCTCAGAAGTTCCTAGCCTTCAGACACTTTTTGGTCTTTAGTGTTTTTTGTTTACATGCCTGTAATGTCTTCACCAAATCAGAGCCACAATTCTCACTTCTCTCCAGAAAACTTACCAATTTTTCCCTCTTGCATACTCGTTTGTTTTCCCAGTTTGCAGCATATAATAGAAAAGAAATGAATTCTTAAAAACAACTCTTGGTGAAATCATGAGCGGCACTAACTATTTAGCTAATTTTTAAATTCGACAATGCCCTTTAGAAGGCTTCAGTATATAATGTAATGAAAAACACAGTTCTTCAGTTTTTCTCTTTTTTTTAATAATGGAACAAAAATTATGGGTTTAAAGGTATTTCTACTTTAGACAGAAAGTATGGCCATAGTAGGTTCCACATCATAATGCGTTCCTGCCAAAATAAACAAAAAAATTGCATGTCTTTGATTCCTTCTAAACTCAATTATTAAGCTTAACTTCTATGGGAACAAGTAAGAGGCTTTATCCACATACACATTGGCAAAACATTTTGCAAGCTAATACAGATTTCATTTTGATCTTTTAATCATGATTTCAAAATCTTCCTCAAAGACTATTCTTTAATTCTGTGAAAAAACTCAGAAATTGTTTTCTAGCAGAGATGGAATAACCTCTCTTGGACTAGGAACCAATGCACAATATTTGAAATATTCTGTAAATGGAAAAAATGAGCAAGAGCTGGAGTTGCTTATTTTCAGGTACTTTTCTTTGAAATAGAAGTAGCATATTTTTATCATAATTCTAACTGGAACTCCAGTTTTACAATCTTTTATATACAAAGTTTTGTAGTAACTGACCTTGGAAGAATTACGCATTTTCATCCAAAGGTTAAAAAAAAAAGAGAGTTACAACAAATCTTTTAATTTACCCCGATAAAAAGTCTAGTCATGCTTTAAAATAGAAAGTAACTCTGTACAAGGTAACCTGAAGTTGTCTAAGACTGCCCTTTGTGATTTGAAAGATGTCTGATTTATTTGGGTTGACATCAACTAAATTTAAAATAAATCCACAACTAATAAAAATTATATGGGGAGAAATATTAAGTAAAAAAATTCAAATAACTGCACAGATACTAAGCATTACAATATAAACAAAGCTGGTGATAGTTTGACATCATCTAGGCTCACTTAAAGCAGAACTAGCATCAAATATTCAGATTTGATACTTAGATATAAAGTAATAACTTTCAAACTACCTGGCTCCAGTGAGGTCTGTGGAATAAAAAAATTACAAGATACAGTTCTTGAAATTACATGGGAAAGAGCAAATTTCTAGCACATTGTTTTCCTTAGAAGTAATTATTGGCACAATTGTGGCTCTTCATAAAGGAACTTGCTAATTATCCACAAACTCAGTTACCCATGGATTAATTCCATGTGTGTCCTCAACAAACATGAGCCTTTGTTTTCCATGCTTGAGTTTTTCCAAATATGCCATCAAAACTCTCACTAGTTTAGTAAAATTCTATTTGAATTTTAAATCACTTAAAATTGAGGCTTTGGTTCCTTCTTCCAGGAATCTGCAGAGTATAGATTTAGATTGCAAAATTTAATAATCAGTTTTTAGTCATTATCCCATATTCTCAAAAGCTTTTCCCCCAAATAGAAGAAAGGCATTCAGGCAGAAATGGAAATCCGTAGTAAGCTTCTATATTTTTTTTAATTTGGAAATAGAATTTTGTGCATCATGAGCTACCACACAGAACCGTCACAGTGTGATTATGAAGACAAATTACTGCATTTTTACAGAGAACAAAACCCTTATCAGGTACAGTATTTCTATTCTTCCATTCAACTCCTACATCTCTCTTGAAGGGTCAAAAGTGTGTCAAAAGCTGGGCATCTCCATGCTTGGGCCAGCTCCCAGCAGGAACAATGCAGGCTGTGCAGCAGCATATCTGCCTTGCTGCAAAGTCTCCTGACCAAACACAATCTCCTTTACCTTCCTGCTAACCCTCCCAGGAGGTCACACAGCCCCAGAACATTGGGTCAGGTTTGGGTGGAGGTAGGATGAGTGGGATGAAGGTTTTGGTAATAAAATGCTTAAATCCTTCTGTAGTTTAATTATTTCTTATTATTCCTAAAGGAAGAATGAAATCCCAGATCAAAGCGTACTTGGCACTGGATTTTCAATTAAAACCCAAACCCTCTAGAATAAAGTCCAGGTTTTCTGACTGGATGTTCAGCTGCCCAGTAACAGAACTTTAAAGCTGTATGCCTCATGATATTGGTATAATTTTTTTAAGCGTTCTGATTTTTTTTGTTGTTCTGTTTGTATGGAGTGCAAAATTCAAAATACTTCACCTATGATGCTAGGCTCAGTAAAATGTCAAATGCATACATTGGTGAAAACTCCATCATGACAAGAACAGGAAATGTTTCAATTTTAAACCTCATATTTAACTGTCTGATTGTTTCAACCACATTCTGAAAATTTCTGAGAGCAAATAAAGCCTTTTCCTCCAGAAGGATTCTAGCTTAGGACAGCCAGCCAGCATTAATACTCTACATCATTGTGTCATTAATGTATATTTCATACAGACAATTCCTTAGGAACTGGCATCCTACTGCTCCACCTTTCAACAAGACATTTCATAACAGACAACAAGAATTTTACTTGACAAAGGAGATCAAAGGTCTCTGGGTAATAACTGGCACTGATTTATTTACTGATTTAATTGAACACTTTCATTTAGTGCCATTAGCTTCCCTCAGGCTGAAATACAGGTCGCCAAGGCAGACCACAAGCAATCAAGGAAACTCTCAGTAACAGATCCTTATTACCTGGCCTTATAACCAAGCCTTTTCTATCCTGACACCCAAAACAAACAAAAAAAAGGATGATCAAAATTTTTTGCCAAAACCAGAGAAGTATAAAACTCAGTGTCTTGTCCATATAGTTTGCAGGACTTTTATGTGTGTGTATATATATGTACACACACTTTTTGTTTTTTTACACCTAGCAGTCTCTTCAACACCACTTTCAACAGTTCCCAGAATGTTTAGTCACAAACTTTTTTTTTTCCCCAGTGTGGCACTTATCTCTAACAAGCTAACTGGAAAAAGAAAAATAAAAATAAAACTAGCATTTCCCATAGTAGCCAAAAAAATACATACTTAGAAAAAGGCCTAAAGTGACATTGCAATGACTGTAAAAGTGACTCATTCACGCTGACAGCCCAGGAAATGGAAACACACACATACTTAAAAAAAAAAACAACAAAAACCAAAAAAAAACCAAAAAAAACAAAAGCAGAAGATATAATTAAGTAGAGGAATTAATAGCAGGAGGTAGGATGTGCACAGCCAGAGGTCCAATTTAGCACAGTCTAAAATTAAGGATTAAAAGGTCTAACTAGACAGGATTATAACACTTCTGATATAAAAGCAGATCTTTTTTAGTTCACAATAGTTCAGAGACATTGACTTCGCCCTATGACATCTTTCACTACCTACTAGGACTTGTGTGACAAAGGCTGCAGAGTCAGTGTTCCCTTAAAAATTATTTTAATATATGTGCTGGTATGGAGCTG
>JANRMJ010000107.1:6386727-6399966 GCA_025584955.1 Alethe diademata
TTTTTTTTTTCTTACACAGTTACTAAAACTGAAGTTTACCTCAATTATTCTAAGTAAAATATTACAAAATATTCTGTATTTTTGGAGCACTAATGTGACTGGATGCCTCATTAAGAGGTTTCTTGTAAATCTCAAATATACTGTGAGTGAAACTGGCTTATGTCTTATCAGCTTAATTGCATTCTCCTAAAATCTTCCTGTACTTCTCAAAATATGAACTGCTTCAGATGTTAGTTGCCTCAGAGTGATTTGAAACAGCCTGGCAGACCACTCTCCTTGAACCAAGCCTCTCTTGGATCTACTGCAGTGGAGAAATTGCTTCAAAAAGCAAGAGCTCTTCTTCAAACTCAAGCTATTGATCGGAATTAACTTACTCAGCTTTAGGACAGCTTCCTTTCCAAGAACTGTCTTGGAACTTAAATTACCTCAGACTGAGATTATGGCAATCAAATATTAGTTGTAGTAATCATACAAGTATATTCACTGTCGTGCTGTTTCAAATTTGCAGAGGAAAAGAAGTCTGTCTCCCTTTTTGTAGCACTCTTTGTTGGACTTTGAATCCAAACATCTGACTACTGCATCTAAAGAAAAGCCACCAGCTGACACTGCTTTCGGCAGCTAAAGGAAAAGGAATTAGTTAAAACCGAAAGTCTGCTGCAAAGTACTCACCAAACTCCTAGCAACAGCTCTCGAAGAAAGAGGGAATTCCTGATCAGAGCTGAGTATGATCCTCCCCTACTAATTCACGTTGAAGGGGTGTGGTGTAAAGCTACAAAGGCAGGGCTGCAACCTGATCTGGCCGGAGCGGACTCAGCCCGGGATTGCTCATCTCGCCTTTCGCTGCACAAGGGCTCGCTCCGGGCACAGGGCACATTCCGCAAGGGAATGCTTCCTGACTGAGGTTCCATCTGCCTGGAGCTCGGGGCCACTGGTTTCCGAACAGCACGAGCTAAAATGAAATGCACCTTCAAAGAGCGGGAGAGTGTAGGATCATTTATTCGTTGTACCTGGCAGGCTCTGAGGCGGCTCCCGAGGATGCCCTCCTATTCCTTGCAAATTTAACAGATGCGGTGTGATGGACTGCTGTGTTTTGTCTTTTTAAACGGAGCCACACTGCTCATCCGGAGCTGTTCTGCCTGCAGCTACAACATCCTATCTATTTAAACATCACACCAGAATGTGCTGAAACTCGAGTTCAGGATCATTAAGAACACTATGGCTGATGATAGGAAGACCTTGCAACTCGTGTGTGTAGAGATCCATGCCCAGAATCTCAGTCTCGGACACACAGGATGGGAATTTCCCAGGTAAGAGTTTAAAACAGTAAGAGACAGAAATACCAGCTGAAGTACAAAAACTTAGACAGTCAGTAGCTGTAACTCATTGTAATTATTTCTAGGCAAAAACAAACAGGCAGTTAAATCACTTTAAATGAAGGTCCATCACCATCCTGAAACAGACTGGCAGTTTGTCCTGGTCAGTTAATGGATTAACTATCTCTGACAAACACAAGGGCTCCTGCCAGCTCCTTAGATCTTGTGACTGTAAAAACATCTGTAACACTTTTCAGAACAAAGTCAGTAGTCAGCTGAGACTACTTACTATTAACTGGGTCAATAACCAAACAGAGTAACCATCCTGAAATGGACCAGAAGCACTCCCAAAGTAAAGAGAGAGCTCAAATGCTGGGGGTGAGGTTCTACCCTGCAGTTACTAATTACCAGCTCAGGTAAAGCAAGAGGCAAGCCAGCTGCAGAGGTCAGTGAAAAGGAAATGGTCAGTCTGTCATTTGTGTCACACTGCAGCAAATGAAAAACATTGTTAAGAATTAGTAACTATCAGTGCTATAAATCTGAGGGTCACCAGAAAGAGAGTACAAAACGGATGCTTTGGACTAAAATTACACCATTACTTAAAGAAGTGTTTGTACATTTACAATAGAAACAAAACTCACTAGATTTCAAAAAATGTACATACTTCTCCACTTTGACAATGCACCTTCATGGATGAACAAGAATCTGTCCAGATAGTTTCAAACCTGCTCCACTCTACAAGAAATTTACAACAAAGTTTCTTTGGTTTTAGTTGTACTGGATGCCAAATGGTCTGAAATTGCAAGTCTGTGCAAATTTATTTCAAATCTAGGGACTAGCCCTGGTCATAATTTCAAGTGGATTTTTTTGTTGTTGTTTTTTATATGAGATTGTTTTTTTAATAAACATACACAAAACAGAATTTTCACAGTTTATGTCAATATGTTAGCATCAGTCTTTTTCTCACAAGATCTTACTCAAGTAACTCAAAGAAACGCTGAAAAATATAGTGCACACAGACATAAAAAAAGGGAAAAGCTACAGTTTAAAACACATTTGACATCATCAAATAAGGGGAGAAAAACATATAAAGTACTTTAAAGAACATATAAGAGAATGAAATACTTATTTTGATTATAAGTTAGGCTAAGAAATCTTTGGTATATAATAAAACAGGATGAGAGTAAAAAGACCACCATGTGCTCAAGGAACACATACTCAAAAATTCCAAGAAAACTATTTCATTTTCAGATAAGCAGTTTTGCTTTCTATTCTGTTGATGCCTTTCTAGCTCCCACATGCAGTCCTCCCAATTTAGTTGCTGGGAATTAATTTAGTTGCCTTCCTAATTTAGTTTGCATTATAACTACAACCTAAAAGGCTTCAGTTGAAATTGGAATCAGACTTTGAAGATGAAAACAAAACTGATTTGAACCTTTGGTGTGATCAGAGAATTCCATTCAGCTATGACAGGCCTAGACAATCACACTAATCTCTGGCCTGCCCTGAAGCCTACTGCTAGCTCTTGTCTGTCCACAGTGGAAAATGTGAGGAGATATCAATTAACAAATGCATACAATAGTACAGCTAGAGTAAACTAAAACAGAGATGCCATGAAAAAAATAGTATGGACGTGCAATGCTCAGTACTTGGCTCTGAAGGGTCCAAAGCAGAGATGATCAGAATTTAGCCTTCTAACAGTGCATAGAAGGTCTGCATAAGAGGTCAGCATCATTACAAGCCCAGTGAACAAACAGACACTGCTTGAAAAGGCACACTGTCAGCTCTGGCACCCCCCCAAAAAAAAAAAAAAATCCCATTACTCCAGGTCACCTGGGAGCTCTCACCATGAAGCTGCTCCTGGTGACAGCCCCACTTTTTCCAAAAGCCAAAACAGGAGAGAATCCCAAGAAACCCCCTGGCCTGGAGCTCTGTCTCGATTACCAGCCCACAGAAGGTAGGCAAGGATAACAATACTAATGGTAAAAGCCTTTGCATGTGCAAAATGCTTACAACACACAGGTTAAAAACACCTGGCTCTTCCTTGAGACACAGCAGTGGCTTCAGGCCAGGTACTCCACCCTTCTCTCTACCATGTCACTGTACTACACAGCCTACCTTTCTACCAGAGTGTGGCAAGCTGCTTTTGCACTGACAACTGACAATTGTTAGTGCCAGCAGAACATCAGCAAGTAGAAGGTAAGAGCTAATAACTACCCTGAAAGCTTCAGAGGACTGGGACAGGGTCACTGTCCTCTGCAATGTCTGTTACCAGTTTCAGTTGGTGCTCATGCTGACTGAAAGGGATGGAAGAAGAGACAGTGAACTACAAGTTCAGGTTTTCCTAACCTATAAGTTTTTATTTGTATATAGTGCATGGGTATATATACTTTACTATAGCCCTAAGTATATGCTGTTCATATACTTATGCTGTTCTTATGAAATGATGCACAAATATCCAATCCTGTAATTATTTTACTGCACCAGAACAGAGATAAAGAAGCATAAAATTATGATATATTTGTACATATATAATAAAATTAATATTTGAAGCCCTATTTCTGAAGCAAGATTCACTGTCACACAGTGACAATTTTCACAGGGAAGACAAAAGCTTGCATAAGCTGTTGCTCACACGTGCCTCTCAGTGAGGGTGTGACTCTGCTGGAGCTTTAACAACACAGTCTGTGATGCCTTGTTGCCCTCTAGCGATGCCTCTTGATTTTCCCACTGCTTAGGTCTTAAATTTCCTCAGAGCTGGGAGCTGCCTGCCTCCTACTAACTACATCATAACTTAATAGTTCTGCTGGTGCTTGAACGAGATGGGAAAGCACAGGTATTTCTGAATCCTCACAAGGAGTAGGAACCCACGGTTAAGCTGGCAGGAAAACCAGTGCCAGCACAGCTGGCTGAGCCCAGGGAACTTAGGGGGAGAGCTAAGATGTGGCAGCCACTGTCACCTTAGAGAATGGAGCGCCACAGCAAACACTGACAGAGGAAACACTCAGGTACCTATCAGAGACTTCACTATCAGCAGCACTTCTGTGCTCAAGTGAAAGATTATCTGAACATTAGCTGATCATATGTCTTTTCCAGCTAAGGTCATCTACATGTCCATGACACAAAAAACCCTAACTACTAGGTTCTAAATGAAGAACATAGTTTAATTTCCTTTTAGTATGAGTTTTACAAATGGCTCTATTACTGGTTTATACTCGTTCCATTATTTTTATTGTGGTTGCTGTAGTATTTAATATCTCAATCCCAACTAAAAACACGTGAGTGGAAGTGAAAGAGAAAGATCTTCCTTAGTGAAAGCAAGATCAGAATCCAGCAGATCTCACTTGAAAACCCATCTCTGATGCACTCCTCTGTCTCCTCTTATTGTTTCTTTCCTGTAACTTTCCAATCTTATTTAAAAACCATGACTATCTCAAGGGTTTTCTAAAGATTAAACTGAAATGAACACAGAAGGTGACTATTTTTTCTGAAAGCAGAACACTGCAATAGTACAATAAGGCAACTCCAAAACTTCAGGCAATATATTACTAATGGAAATGTAGGAACATCTTTGAAAAGGAGAATCTTCAACACTTAACACTCTATTTTTGCTGGGGTTTTGTGCTTTGAAAGTCAATCCTTTAACAGGGCTATCAAGGGTAAGTTGGGCAAGTGGACTATCCTAAGGTGCTTTTTCCTTCAGGGGTGAGAAGAGGAAAGGAATTGAATGGTGGATGAGAGCAAAGTAATTATCAGATTAATTTCTTACTAGTTGAAAATCTTTCCAAGATGAACTACCCAGCCTGTTTGAGTAGCAACAGGGAATACATTCAACATCTGCTTTTCTGATTTCCAAGCCCCATTGTCTTATGGTGAGCAA
This sequence comes from Alethe diademata, assembly GCA_025584955.1. Classification (NCBI taxonomy): domain Eukaryota; kingdom Metazoa; phylum Chordata; class Aves; order Passeriformes; family Muscicapidae; genus Alethe; species Alethe diademata. The sequence continues at coordinate 6,391,921 of JANRMJ010000107.1, forward strand.
TTGGCTCTCTTGAAATTAAACTGCTCTGCCCAGCAGGAGTACAGAGGTTCTGCAGTCAGCTGATGGTGTTATTCTTTTTCCTCAAAGAAGTACAGCTTTTAAAATTTTCCCTTCTTCAAGTCCAAGTCTTAAAAAAAACCAAAAAACAACAAACTGAAAAGGCTCCCCTTTTATTAGGCTTAACACTTTGTCATCTATCCTATAGAAACCCAGTATTAGCATACCACCAGAAAATAACATTCCCTATGTTGATACCAGATGAAACAGGGAGTAAATATCCAGCATAATTAATAATTTGAATATTAAAATGAGCAGGGAGAAGCAATGCAACCCTAAGGATTTTTCTTTTCCTATATCACAAACTACTGAAAATGTGTCAAACAAATTTGACAAACTTCTGTCTTTCTTGTTTCCATCTGGACAGTTATTTCCCTTTTAATTATTTTCATTACTTTTTTTGTTTATTTCTTTTTGCTTATGACCTTACATAACTCATTTTTTAACTCATTAATTTCTTAAGAGTAAAAGATGGACAACTTGGAACATGCTTTGAAGATGAAATCCTAAAAAATTAGTTCCCATTGCTACCTTTTTAAAAAGCCCAGCGATAAGCTAATTCTGTAGTATAATTACAGGAACCAGAGTACAGGACATATTATGTGACATTTGGAATAATGTGGAGATTTCAAGACTCATACCCAATAAAAACAAAATTGGATAACTAAGGAAGTTGGCGGTGGGGGGTCATGTCAGAATCAAATGCCACTCATTTTTAGAGCCAGCAGCTTTATGATGTGTGAATGTAATTTAAAAACTCACAATTCCTTCAACCAAAACAGAAAAAGGGACATCTTCTGTAAAAGGACAGTAAGCATTTTGTCACCTTCCCTACAAAAGGCAGGTTTATTTCTTTTTGGTATTTTTATTTCATTAATTTGAAAAATTGAAAGAACTTTCCACCATACGCATGCATTTAGATCTGAGGTAGATCATATCTGGAGCAAAATAGAATACAAGTATTACCTACTGAATTCTGTTTTGTTAAATAATAAAAAAGGAAGCATATGTAGGCTCATCGAGCAAATTGCCTCACTGAAAAAAGCTCTTGTTTTAAAATAATATATTCTTTACTTGGCTCAGCAAATGCCTACCTATTTCTGAAATAGATATGGGTTAATTCAATAGATAATTTTTCTTGATTATCTATTTATCACAATAGTCACTCTCCCATGGCATTTCAAATTATCCTCTTAATGAGTCTAGTGTTGCACTAAAGATCTTAGTAAACAAACGTCCTTTTCCTTTAGTGCTCAAACTGAGCCCAGGAGGAGCTGCCTTAGTCACTGGATGTCACTGTTGCAGCACTGAGAGCTTTGGTGTTTTATGTGGAAACAACCAGCAGCAACTACACTTGTGTTTTATTCCTTCTTTATTATTGGTATTGGTTTGCATTCCTGCTCAGGCTGCAGTCAGTGTGTTTTATCATAAGTTAAATATTTAGAAGTACTCAGGCCTGAGGATAATTTCTGCACTGAGGGGAAAATATTTCATTAAACTTTTAAAAGTCTTTCCTTCCTAATTTAAAAGTGTGCCCTTATTTATTTCCACTACTCTGATAAGAGATTTATTTCTGAATATCTTTTTATGTATGCACAGTACACCTATTTCAATTTGTACATTCGTACACACACAGATATATATACACGCCATGCCAGAATAATATAATTTATATATATGAACATATGAAATTGATATTTCTTTAATAATTCCTGAAAAACTTCTGGTAGGTTCACATAACCTGTACATTTAAATGATTAACTATTGCAATAGCTAAAATACCTACCCCCTCTTGCTTTAACAAAACTGAGACAAGGCTAGGTAGTGCAAGAAACACAACTCTACACGTTCAGAATGTTGAAAACCAACTAATTTAAGCATGCATGTAAGCAGCTTACATTGTCAGAGACTTCTTCCATGGGTTTTTCCAACCCTCCCTTAAATGTGTTCTAGCAGCACTAAAATCATCAATTAGCAGTACACTCTGGTAGTATTTTTTAGCTGTTTCTAACTCTTGGTTAAATGAAACAAGTTGAAATTAAAGGGAGCATGCTTTTAGATAGAAAGCCACAACACGAGCAGAAATTCCCATTCATTGGGGTTTCTACTGATATCTCAAAGCTGTGAGGACTCCTGTATTTTATCTTGGCATAGAATGAATAGAAGTGAAAGTTATTTCCTTTTCAGAGAATGTGACTGGGAGGCTGTAGTTACAGTTGCTCCTCCAGACTGTACCCAGGCCACCTTCTGTGTCACTTTGGGTTTTTCAATATGCCAGCTTCTCCCAGGCTGAGCCTTCCTCTGTGGTGTGGCTGGTGAATAAATCAGCTACAGGAGATGCACAAGCCGTGCCATACGGAACAGCAGCAGGAGTCCCACAGCACGCTTTCAGGAAAGTATTTTAAGGGTATGAGTAAGTGGAGGAGGTGGCAACTGAGGACATCACTGTGTGCTGCCAGATCTGGGGAGCCTGAGCAGCCTGTGAGAGGCATTTCCTGGCACACAGAGCTGGACCCAGCCCCAGCTGCCCCAGGGTCAGACCTGCTGCCTTCTGCTCCCCCCAGCCCCACTGTGGGCACCCTCACACCAGGAGCACCTCCCAGCATCCCAGCCCCACTTGTCATTTCTGCTCCATCACCTCCTGGCTCCTCACATCTACCCCAGACACAGGAAGGCACGCACACAGGAAACCTGTTTTCCAATCTGCTAAAAACCAAAATAAAGCACCACCAACGACTACTGTGATAAAGACCTGCACTTCCTGGGGCTGGCTGCTTCCTCCCCGACTCACTGACTTGCAGTCTTCCAGGCGTGCATTTGGAGAGGAAAAAGATTCTCCAGGAATCGCAGAGACAGCAAAAGTCATTTGGGAAACACCACCTCTTTGGCTCTTATCAGTTGCTATCCAGTATCTAAGACAGCATCTCTAAGCAAAACAAACATCTCAAGTGTGTTCAGAAGAAGTCAGACAGCTGAACTCAGCCAGTTGGTCCTGTGAGAGTTACTGCCCTGCACATGCTTACCAGGGAACAGTTATTTACACAGCGCTTACAACTCTCAGAACAATTCTCTCTGCCCTTTACCAAGTTCCTGCCCTCCAAGAAACTGGAAACAATTTGTGTTTCACAGATGACAGAGCACTAATCCATCTTCACCAAAGCTTATATTGAGAAAAAGCTTATATAAATCTTATATTGAGAAAAAGATGTTTATTCTTTTAGTATTTAATATTACTTTCCTGGTGATAGAAAATAAGTAATAAATAATGAGATTAGATATGTGGAAGCAGTCTAAACACCAGAACACCTTCAAAAAAGTGAAAAGTACTAGATTAGAACTAAATGAAAAAAAAAAAATCTTTAATAAAGTCCAGCACCAGCCTATTTAAAAACTAATCAATTAATAGAAGACTGTGCCAAACACAGAATACTCTGTACACTGTAATACTGAAACTCATGACATGATAAAAGTTGTGTGTCACAGGTCCTGTCAGATAGCTCCAGGTGGAAAAGCCCTTTCCAACTCATAAGGCAACAGCCACCTTAGATGACTGATATCCATCAAATTACTCAGTGGTAAAATCATTTGCTCCTTTCTTCAGAAGCAAAACTACTGCAAGGAAGATGCTGGATTCAAAACATCTCTTCTGTGCAACTGTTTCATGGCAAACAAACAACAACAAACCAAAAACAGATCCTTGGCAAGATTGCCTCTCCCAGGAGACAGAAAATGGAACATAATGCCTTCCACAAGAGTTTTCCATTTGGCTTGGTCATTTCAAAACAAAGAGTAAACATCCTGAATGCTGATCAGCCAAAGTCTCTCAAGTGTGTACCAAAATCTAAACGTGCAAGTGATAACTCTGGAATAAGGCAGTGCTTTTAAAAGGAGAGGAACACAACAGGTTGCTGGAGAGCAATTTCCTGATGCTGCATTCTTGTCTCATGGAGCAAGTTCAGACATGTTGGTGTGCTCAGTAACTGGATAAATGGAACAATTTAAACTGCATCCACAGCAGCTCTCTAACAGAAATGACTCAATGATGGCTCAGGTGCAAGATTTACTCAGAGTGCTACTAGAGGACAAGTCAGAAAGGAATCTGAGAAGTCTGTGGAGGACTGAGAACAATGCAATGAACCTGATTCATTCATTAGAAAGAAACCCAGTATTTAAAGGTGCTAAATACATCCTTACTAAAGCAGAGTTTAAACAGGATTGTTCACAATACTTAAAAAAGTTGCATTTACAACATACGCAACATATGTGCAGCTCTTGTGGGAAAACCCAAACGATTACAGTAAAATCCTAGTTTGCTGGGTGGCAAATTTTTAACTGGCAAGAATCTCACACTGCAATATTCTCATTGACTTTCCTGAATTAGCCTATTTTAATAAGAAAACAGGCAGTGAAGGAGGATTTTTCATGAAGCTTGTGCACTGTTGGTAAAAGAAGATTAAGAATTACTCCATCTTTTTCTTTGATCCTCTGCAATCTATTTCTAGCACTATACAAATCTCCTCTAGATTCTGACAGAAGCCTTTCAGCTTATTTCTTTCCAATCTGTGAGATAGCTGGGGTGATATTTTTTGCTTACTTACACCCCAAGGTAACAAAATGTGCCCAGTGCTAAGACAGTGTAATACACACACCGGGCTCTAATGCACAGATAACTCTTCTAACAGACACATATAAATTTGTTTGACAGAATAACCCTCACAAAAATGTTACAACTACTGGCATTTATGTTTCAAAGAAGCTTTTAATATAAGCTACTTGCAGTAAATCAAACAGAGAAACAGTTTCTTCTCAGTAGCTAAATACAAGCTGAACACTTTTTTTATGATCAGAGTGCTATGTTGGACCATATCCAATTAAATGCATTTAAATATTCCCCCCAACAGATTTCATCCCTCCAAATCTCTTTTTAAAATTTGTTGCTTGTTGGAGAAATAGCTGCTGTATTGATACAAGATACCTGATCATGGGGGCTTTTCATCCTATCAAGATATTAATATATAATTTGACCAAATTAATTTTTCTTTTAAATGCTTTTTAAAAATAATAGCAAAAACACAAAAAAGAGATAATAAATAGAAGAAGCACCTTACTTTGATGCTAGATGCAAAAGAAAACATGTAAATAAAAGATTGATTTAAATATTCCTGATTTTAAATATTTTGAAGGACAGCTACAATAGATAGGTCCATTCTTCCCCTCCCACCCATCAGTTCTGGAATACACTGGCATAGATTCCTGCCAGGAATGAAAACTAAAAGAGCTATTTATGCAGAAAGACTGGGATTATCAGCTTCCTTTAAGAAGGCTTTTTGTTCAGTTGTTCCTTGTTTTATTTTACAATGAGCTGTAATGCCATGCAGAGTATTTCCTACGTGTTCAGGACAGAGGATGCAGAGTTTTGAGGGTAAATTATTTCAGAAGTGTGACAAAAATGCAAACTTCTCATTTTTGTTTCACTACTACTGACCTGACAAAAACAGAAGTATGGAAGCTTTGCAAGCAAGAGTGGCTTGAACAGATTATGGACTCAGACTAGGGTTGGAATTGTTCATATACCAAAATGCAAGAAGAAAATAAAGTTTTGCAGGACTTGTTCCACAAAATATGAAGTGATATGTAAACAGGCAAAAGTATTTTTAAATTTCAGGATGTTTCTTAATTTCTACTACTGTAGAGCAGGGAATAGAAGATGGGGTCAAGAACAGCAGGAGAGCAAAGCTGAATGTTTTTCCAGAGTTATCAGTTGCTCATTAGAAAAAATTAAAACTATTCACAAGAACATATACTATTCTAATTAACCATTTTCAACATAGGCATCTTGGACTTTACAATTTTCTTTCTTACACAATGACCGTTGGTTAAATTAGTGCTATCAATCAGGATACAAATTTGGGCATTTTTGGTTGTGTTTGTAACATTTAGTTTGCTTTTTTCATATTATGTCAAGATTTTGGAAATAAATGAAGAACATAGGCATTATCACTAGGCTTTTTCTATTTAAAACAAAGATCTCAGGGGTTTCTGAACTTTGCTTTTTGGATACAAACTGTAGGCAGGTGGACAGGCCAGATGGAAAGCAGAAGGGAAAGAAAAGAACAGTAAGAAGTTTTAATTGCTCAAAACAAGAGACACTTATTTAAAGATGAATCCCTGTGGAGATTTTGTAAGTGTTGCTGGGGAAAAAAAAAAACATACTAAAATAGGTCTTCCCTCAGTAAAGAGCATTTTTCTGAAACTAAAATGCTTTTTGCTAAACATAGATGATTCACATCATTGAAAGAATGTTGATTTTTTAAAGGAAATACTCATTTTTCTAACCAAAATATCATTCACAACTATCAATGCTTTTCTCACAAGAGACAGCATAAAATTTAACCCAAATATCTGTGTGAATAATGAGCTACCAGTTCTTCTTATGAAAGTAAGGAGTGCTGCTTAATCAATTAAGTGATCTCTATTATCAAGATCTGGCTTGGCTTTAAGGTGTATCAAGGCTCAGGTGCTTAAAACACCAAACATGAGAAGAGTTTCTTGGTGATTTGTTACTGCTCCTTTGTGAAAAGGGTTAAACTCCACAATGTTCCATTTGATCACTTGCTCCTGATTTTTCAGGATCACTTGTGACTTAGGTGCAGTTTTTACTACTATTAAAGGAAGAAGATGGCATTTCTTCATTGTTGCCAACTACTCCTTCTGCCTGGGAGATCTGAGAAAGTACCTTCAGCTCTGCAATAACCAAGCCTGGAGCTCTCCCCCCAGCTCACAGATGGACCTTTCTGCTTTATGCCAATGCCTGCAATGTGTCTGCAAAGCACTCATTTAGCTTTTATTCCAAAACAGCCTTGAAATCAGACAGCCTACTCAGTGCAGCTTTATCTGCATTGATAAATTCATTATTTACATTCTATCCATTACAAGCTACGTATCTGAGGTTAAACTATACAATGTTACTGGACGAAAATAGGATTTGTGATTTGTTTACCCACTATATGATATATGAAGATTTATTTGTTCACATGCTTGGATTTTCTCAAATAAAAGGATTCAAACGAACCTCCACAAAAACGCCCCTCAACAAATAAAAACCCCAAAACACCAAATGTCATCCATTTTTCCCCACTTACAGGTGATACAGCAAATCTTCTCTGTGAGACCAAGCAGGGGCTGTGGGGAAAAAAGTCAATCCTCCATTGGGTGTATTTTTGTATAGTAAAGCACCACACTTAATTCTCTGGTATTACAATGTCTACTTGTGAGAACATCTCTTCTCCTCCAAAATAAGCAGACTTTAAATAAAGTGGAAAGCTGAATAATTACCACCTCACAGTTAGAGATACTCCAACATCCTCTGGCACATCTGCAAGTGTTTGACTCTGGCAGATTTTGGAAGTTCACTGCTCAGAAAAGCACTTTAACCACTAGAGGAGGAGGAAGCATTCCCAAGGGCTCAGCTGTGTCACTGCATGGACACGATGTGATGCACTGCAGTTTTCTAGTATGTGCTCATTAATTTCCATTTCTTCATCTGCATGTTCTATACCTTCTTGGAATTATACATTAATTAAATTGCAGAGGTGTTTCAGTAAGCTGGACCATACAGAAACCTGTGAGGTTCAATGTCTCTGTAGACAAGGGGATCCTATTAATCTCAAAGCCTAAAGTATGCAGAAGCTCTAGCCAGGCTTTTGAGCCAAATTTTTTTTTTCTTTTTTTTTTCTTTTTTTTTTTTGTGGGATGACACAAATAACCCAATAAGAACCTATGCTTTACTTATTGCTGATGTTATAAGCTTTGAGGCCTTGAAAATAAAAACCAGAACTTTAAAACTGGGGATCTTAGCAGACCTCTAGTAAAGAGCTCACAGTTTTGCACTGCTTGGAGTTCTAGAGCCCTCAAAAATATATTGACTGCTTTAAAAAGCTTCATAGGGGAGCTTCTGCATCTCTCTAGAAATGCAATGGTTATTCCTTT
>JANRMJ010000107.1:6400066-6416490 GCA_025584955.1 Alethe diademata
AGCTGCTAAGTGCTCAACCTCTTCCTGCCCAGTCACTAATTTTTGACAAGTTTTTTTTTGTTTATTTGTTCAAATTTCTAGTCTGAGTTATAGCCATGAAAGTTCTTTGTCTGGAGGTAAATCCAGAAAAGACCTCTGCAGACAACCTTAGCAAAAAAAAACAAACCTGTAAGGGAAAAAAAAAACCAAGTCTGCAGCAGTCTATTGTAAGATGCAACAAATAAGTGTATCATTTAATTAGAATCCATTTTCATTTCTTGATGTTTCTTACTTTCAAAATAAGCTGTTTAAGCATTCCATGCCCCCAGATACAATGCAGGGCCTTTCCAAAACTACAAATCAATTTAGGACTTTTTAATACCATACTTAAGATTAACTTCTGCAAGATGCAGTTATTTAACAAGCTATAGAACAAGTTATCCTATCTGTGAATACAATATAAGTTTCATAAGACAAAATAAATTAGAGAAAATAAGAAAAAAGCTATTGATAAGAAGGTAAGTAGAAATTATAGCCTCTGGGGAATTAAGAAGTCAACCCTTGAAGCCATATCTGTTGCTGTGAAAGTACAGAACAGACCTATTTCACATGAACAGGATTTGAAAACAAGAATTTTACTACAAGCTCTCAATCAGCCTGAAATATGCAAATTGAATTCATTATTCAACAATTTTATTCATAGACAGAATGGGATGTAAATGGAGCTAAGCCTAAAGCAAGGCAAGACAGCTCTGTTGCTGTGCAGAGGGTGAGCCCTTGCATCTTTGATTAGAAACACTAATTTGATGGCCAAGGAGTGTAGTGACTTTGGGCCCCACAGCTCTCAAGCCAAGGAATAAGGAGGCTCACAGTGAGATAGTTCTGGAGAGCTGCAGCAGAGCTTCAGGAAATTATTTTTCATTGGACCAGTATGTTACTCATTTCCACAAGCTCCCTGAGGTTATAAAACACACATTCTATTCCAGAAACACAGAGCAGAGAAGCAGGACCACCGTCCCCAACTGGCTTTTCTTACAAAGCATGTTTTGAACAATGTGCTCACATTGCTGGCTGGTTGTCAAGAACCACATTCTTTACACACAACCACACTAAAAGGTAATTTCTTTAGCTTCTTGCTGGATCTTTTACATAATGTAAGTAAAAAATAGTTGGAACTTCAGCAAACATCACATTTAGGAAGCAAAGTCTCTCTGGTTCTTGCTTGTCACCATGAACAAGAGCCAACTCCAACCAGTGTTGTAGCAGCTTTGTTGGCTAAAAAGCAGTTTACTTCTCTCTGACCTTAAAACTGTGTATGCTTTTAAGCATTTAATTATAGATAATGACCCAGTGATGCTCAGAGTGATTAGAGAAACACCATGATCTGAGGACAGGGCAGACACCAACAAACCCTGCTGAAATAGTGTTTGAGCTCACCAATGAAGTGTGTGGTATCTTAGATAGTTCATAGCCCCAAAAGCACCAAACCATGAGGAGCTCCACAACAGAAATATTTTTCAAGGCTTGCTCATGCCAAGGCATTAAATGAGGAGCAGAGCAGAATGCTTCCTGCCCAAGGCTCCAACATTCCTCCTCCTCAGTGTTGGACTGCAGTCCAAGGTTTATAACCTAGGTCTGATCCTGCACAGGCTCCTCACTGGGACCCTTCCTACTCCACCCACAGCAACATCTGCTCTTAACTAGGCACTAGAGGATTTGAGGAAAAAGAGTACTTCTGGTTTAGGTTGCAAAAGTGTCAGACTCTTTCTGGAGAAGAACATCTTTTTAAAATATTCTTGGTGCAGGAGAGATCACTTTACTTGCTATTATCACTGTATTAATCAATTAAAAATAGATAAAGCCACAACAAGCAAGGGTTGCTAATTCCTCTTTAGATTTTTCATGTTTCCTCCTTTCCCCATTGTCTCTTCAATACCTTCCCAAACCAAAAGGTCATGTAACAATATTTACAGCAGAATTTTTTTTGTCCAAAGGCAAGTATAAAGCACAAGAACAGTATCTATACAGTCGTAAAGATATCTGCAGAAACAAATGGTATCTCTGTTATAGAAAGCTGCAAGAACAGCTATTATAACTAAATATCACTTACTAGAAAACAAAGTTCTGCCAGTGATGTTTGCTCATATCATCTGGCACCAGTCTCGTTCACTGTCATAAAAGGAACAATTCCTTCTATGGTCCTGACAATTTCCCTTTCTACTGACTATGGTGCTTGGCTAGGGAGAACAAACCCTTCTATCCTCTTCTTTGCAACCATTAGAGACAGAATTTAAAAGTCTGCTTAGTTAATCTTCCCCACAGTTTCTAATAAAATGCATAATACACTTAAATATGCCACATGCTTGAATGGGTGCCAGTGGAAAACCAATCACTGTTACAGATTTAATTTCAGAATAGATCATATAGTACATTTAACTGGTCTAACTGAAGCTCATCAGTAAGTAACACCAATGCTCCTTAAAGACCAGGACAGTGTAGCACTACTGTTTAACTACAGCTTAAAAGCCAGCTGTAAGCCAATGGGACAAGAAAACACTTGGGCAACCATAGACAGGATTTTTGAGGACAGTGAGAGGGTTTTGCATTTGACCATGATAATTCTGACTGTTGAGTCAGCAGCTTTCCATTAGACTGCCAAAGTCACAACAATTAATGCTCTCATAGTCTAAGCAAACACAGAATTTATGCCTTAGAGATAAAAACAAGTCTGTAAACTAACCTGGAATATGTGGAACTAGAATAAAGGTAGTTCTTCAGGAAATGCAAATCTGTCAGAAGCCAAGCAAACATCTTCCAGCTCACATTGATGCAGTGAACTACTTGGATAATTTGCTTGTTGTCCTTTTTATTTTACAGAGTACAGATGAAAAGTTCCTGGTTGCAAAGTTTTAACCTTTGAAGTTTCACTTTGTGTGTCTGCAATGTAATTTTCATACTAAAATTTAACCCATGGGAACTTCAGTGTTCACCTACACTGTCACTGGAAATTGGACTTTAACCCCAGAGAAAAAGGTGAAGCTCTTATTTTCAACTAAAAAGCTTTGGAAGTTATTTCTTTTAAAGGCATTTGAGTTAGTTTCTTCGTTTTTGCTCAGACAATTTAGCAGGAAGATCCTACTTTATTCAAATACCTCTCATAATTTGGCAATGGCATTAAATTTCAAAAACAAAAGTAATAATTCAACCCTGAGATGAGAAGGTTCAGCAGAGATGCTCAGTACCCTGAGAATATATTTTGTACCTCATCCATCATTTCCAGCCTGGAAGGAGGGAAAGGCAGTCCTAAGCCCAGGAAACAACTGCAAATGGGACATTGGAAGAGCACTGAAGGCTGTACATTAAAGGACATGGCTTTTTCTTAGGACTCTCTACTGTTGAGCAAAACCTGTGATTTAAAGACTTGAGATAACAAAGATAGCCCAAAGCACTTTCACAAGTACACTTGATACCCAATTATCCTCATCACATGCATCTTATTCCTAAAAAGAATATGCTGCTCTTGATCCCCAAAAAGGGCTGCTTTGTTATGAGTCCAGCTACCAGCAATTTCTTCCCAAGCTATTGGAGAAGCATGAAGACAAGAAAACTTTGATTTAGAATTATTTCATTTCTCATATTTATTCACTCATTTCCTCCCCAGACAATGTCCAGTTTCTAATGAACTTTGTCATGGGTAATGTGAGGGCCCCTGTCTAAAGTCTAATAATTTTTCAAATCAACATACCAAATATATATCACAGAGCCAGACAAGTGTGCTAACTACAAAATAACATAACCAGGCCATTTTGCTGCATTTTCTCTACATGCTGAAGTAAAAATACCTCAAAGGCCAGCTGCTCAACCAGCAGTACAGCTTGAACTAGGGATTTTGGACTAATTCAGTTTAATAAGGTCCCAAATAATGTCCCCTGAATGGTTACTCTGTGACAGAGTGAATTTCCCCCCATGGTCAGTTGTACAAATGCAGCTGATATCCCACACAATCAAACAGACTAACTTATTGTCAGCTATTTTACCTGGACTGAAGTGAGGTATAAAGAGTTATTAAGCAGATCAGCAAAAGGAAAACAAATGCATTCATATCTTTTGCAACTTTCACTTTGGTGCAGATTACATAGAAGCACAGAAAAGGAAATGTATAAAGATTAAATCTCCATAGTGATTATAGATTTTCCAGTACAAACCTGAAGTTATAAAACTGCTATATGATAAGATGCCCTATTCTATAAACATTCCTACTTTGACTTCAGCTACTGCAGTATGTCTTAATGCAAATACAGTTAAACAGTTTAGTGCAATAAGAAAGAAAGCCTTTAAAATAACTCAGAAGAAGAAATATGTAAAAAAAATTGCACATTCCTTATGCATCAAGATGCAAAGCTTCATACAGCAACTCTGCACTGTAATCTTATTAATGCTTTTTTTAATAATAAACAGACTATTTCTCAAACTTCTCTCTCTGCAAGGTATTAAATCATGTCTGTATACAGACTAACAACCACCTAAAGCGTTGTACATGGATTTGGGAAGCAAGACATCCTTTAAATGTGAGTAGACTCTACAAATAGTGGTGATTTACCATGAAACAGCTTTCAATCACAAAATGTCAATCCAATAAAACTTAATTTTCCCTGGGAATATACCAATGGAAAGCTACAATCAAATCTATTCAGAAAGTCAGAATCTGAAGACATATGGCAGTATCATTTAGACCTAATTACTTAAAAGAGAAAAATGGTCTCAGGCAAGTACTCTTCCTGCTAGTCTCCCTTTAATTTTTGCCCTTTTTATTGCACGACTTATAAAAATAATATTAGCAACAACATGAGAAATCTGGGCTCTCACTTAATCTGAAACTGTTTTAAAAAATTGAAAAATCATTATATAACAAACTCATCTCAGTAATTAGATAAAAATCTGCAAGCTGTTATTGCTTCTACAACACAGAAGATTCTTTCCTTCTTTCAAACCTTCTTATGGACTCATACTTCAGCTCCAGAAAATTATAACTTATCCAAAGCTCCAAGTGCTTTCTCCAGTTAGGTAGTTCATTATTTCAAAGGATGATTTGTCTACAGCAACAAACAATCATCGTTCTCTAGCATGGGCCATCATAATTGCATAAAGCTCTAACAGGAGAAAGTGTATCAAGTACTGAGGCTTCCTCTTTCTTCAGCATTATGTGATATTACTAAAACCATGTCAGACCAAAAAAAGCCCCAAATAGAGAAAATATTTGGATTTCTAGCATTAGATCATGAACAGGTTTTCAAAGTCACTGGGAGTTGCAACAAAGCTGCTGAAAATTGAGAGTCCTTTTGCCTCCCTCTCTGCCTGAATTTACTGTTAAGACTTAAGGTCTTAAAGACCTTAGTAACTTTTATAACTTTGTTTTACTTGGAAATAAAATTTGTTTGCCATCCTTTTATCTCTGAGGGGGCATTTACAGCCTCCTCTGACAAGAAACAGCAAAGGAAAAGCCTCTAGTGACTCTCTAAATCACACTCATTCAATATGCTTTTGTTCTGCTCTTTGTAACCTCTGTCTAAACTGAATGAACTTATCTTTCTGATCTTTTTTTAGAGAAATCTTTTCTTCTTTAATCTTATTGCTTTTACTCTTGTACCCTATCTGATTGACAGTAAATAAACTAGGCACTGTATTTAAGGCAACACATGCCTTTAATGAAAGTACAATGCAAACTTCATAATTTAATTTCATGCCATTCTTTCATCACTTCAATATAAAATGTGTCTGGTCATCTTATTTTCTTGATAACATCTTCTTAGAACTTCTCATCAGTGTTTTGCCACAACTACTGTTTCCTTCTACCTTATTTTCTCACAAAGCAACCTTGGAGAATTACTTGGGATTGGCTAATACTGTTTTAAATCCTAATTGAAATAATATATTTATCACATGTTCTTTCTTGGAGAATTGAGGGAACACCTTAGACTTCACAGCAAAATTTTGTTACCAAGAAAACAAACAAACTCAAAAATTTAAACAGATTTTGCAACCTCTATTATATACTAAGTATCTTCAAAGCACACAATGTAAAAAATGAATCATAAAATAGCATTGCAAGTTATAAATGAAGAGGTGATGTATTGACTTTCCTAGGTGGAAGCAACAGACATTATTAAAAATCAGCAATGATTGCAATATAAAAAAAATACATAAGGATTGTCAGCTGCTCACTTAAAAGCATTCACTAATGTAGCTGGAAAGTAATTGAAAGTTATTACAGGACAAATCTGTCTGTCCTCTACCAAGCCTTGCAGCAACAGAATCTGACAATTTATTGAATCTTGCATTTTTCTTTACTTGATGCAAGTGAAGAATGATTAAAACAGTCACACATTGGACAGAAGAAACCAATCCATGCACTCGTAATGGAGACCTAATAACCCTTCCTATCTCTTAAATTCCCTTGCAGCCTTCTTTATTTATGGAGTTCATTTACAGAACACAGGCCCACTATATTTTCTCTCTTCATTCCAGCAAAGCTACTTTCTATAAAAGTCTTACAGAATTTTAAAACATGGGTATCCCCATCACCACAAAAAAAAAAAAAGACAATCAAAGAAGTGCGTGATTTTAGAAACTTTTCCACAGAACTTGGAACTATATAGCACAGAAAAGTCACTGCAGTCTGGCTTTTCTATTTTGAGAAGTTGTGAATAGCTTCAACTGCTCACAAGAGAAATGCTGCTGTTTAACTGCTCCTCTCATTTTGGAAGCAGTTTTGTTTATGCTGAAACCTGCTCCACAGGAAAACAATTTCAAACCAATAAATGGCACAAAGAAAAGTAGCAAAACAAGTAGGCTTTGTCAAGTTTTGTTAAGGTGTTTATATCAGCTAATACAAAAGCCAGATATGATTTCTGCTTATATCTTGGATAGAGAAATATGCTGTATAAAAAGCAGACTATCAGGAAGGTTCATTTCCTTGAACAGCTGGGTATGAAGTCTGCTGCACCTATTTCCCTGTGAAAATTGAGTCCTGTTTGTAACACTTGGCACTGAAAAACAACCTGCAGTGCCTTTCCCATAAAGTTCGTTTCAATTTCAATAAAATTCAATTTTGTCCTACTACCAAAGAACAAAATGAAAATCTTTAGTAATCCAACAGCTACTTTTTTGTGTGCTGAATAGTGTCCTTGAATGGGATAATATCCAGCTTACAGGGTAGCATATGACATGTCCAACTGTGATCACCCAGAATTCTGTTCATCCTTCTTTATTCCCATTCAACTTCATACAAAAATTCTTCTCTTTAACTGATTTAGGATAAACAGTGTCTCTTCCACATGAATGACCTCACTTATTACCTTCAGGTCTTTGTTTACATCCCTTACTCATTTAAATCACACACCTTGTTGCACTGGATATTTCTGGGTGAAAGGAAAAATATATTACCAGAGTTTGGCATCCTTGTGACTTTTTCTGTGTAAAAAGTAATTTCCATGAGGTGAGCATAATTTCACCTTTTGCTCTTTCAGTAAAAAAAGCAAACAAAAAGGCGTAATTTCCTTTGATTGAATTCATTGTTTTAAGAGTTGGGTTTAATTTTGGGAAGATTTTCTTTTTGTTTCCTTGTTTTTCTTAGTATCAAGGTGACCAGTGCTACTACTAACATCTGTCCAGACTGGGTTAAAAAAACCAAAAAAACCAGTTTCTCAGTTATACATGATCCAGCCAAAAATGAACTTGCAGAAGAAGCTGGGGATGACAAGGAGATGGCTCAGTCTATATTCATTGTGCAGATTATTAGGAAAATTTGGTGAACAACAATTTCACCTTCAGGAATACAAGCTGGAAAGTCCAAAGTTAACTCAAAGGCCACCCCTGCTGCATTTATCAAAACATCCAAAGGCACAGGCAATCACTCTAAAAAGTGAATTGCACTTGCAATTGCTATTAGCCAGTTCTGCAGAAAAATGTACAGACACAGCAAGCAACATCTCTGTAAAACAAAAGAAAAAATTACAGCTCATGCAATAAATACTCTCCATTTAGGCAGAACTACTTGCCCTTCACTTATTTTCTCACGCTGCTGACAAAATAATAAGAAAAGGTCCACCCTTCTCATCCTCTTGTCCACAGAGGGATTGACAACTTCTTCTGGCTCGCTGTGGCACTACTCACTCCAGAAAAATAAGCAAATGTAAACAACAAGAGAGACTGGGAACTTCCTTCAGTGGGCTGGAGTTCAGGATTTCCAAACACTGTGCAGGAGGCATTACTGAGCTATATTTGCCATCCATTCTCTCTCTCACATATTTAGAGTGTGTTTAAACTCTGGCAGTGCAGCAGTGATTTCTGGATGAACATAAACCCACTAGTATTCCTAGCCTGGAAAACCCAGGCAGTCCCAGAAAAGCCCTTAACACATTTCTTCCTCTTGAGTAAATCCAGTGCAAGGGTCAACAACTCTGAAGAGAGAGCCTGTATGGCATATACATATTGAATTTTTGCAGCCATATTAGAACTGCAGCACAGAATTTCTAAAGAGTCACTGAAGCTAAGTGTAAAATGTTGTCACTTTTCCCTCCAATCAGATATTCTCCCTTCCAGGACAATACAACACTTTTTCCCGTTCAACAGTTTTGACCTTAGGTCTAGCAACATATTTTAAGACTTCATGTTTGGGCATATATTTTATATGGCTCATCTGAGACATTCTGGCTTACAATTTAAAAAACAAAAAAGCTACCCCCAACAAAGCAAAAAATCCACCACACACACACAAAAAAAAAAAAAAAATCCCATAAAAATCTAACAAAAGCTCCGTGTTTAAGCAACATGTAAATTTAAGGTACTGCAAAAAATATTAAAATGAAATTCAGTTGGAACTGGCATAATAGGACATTTTGCATTCAGAGATTTCATGCATCTGACTTCTGAAATATTTTCTCTGGGAAAATCAGGCAACCTGAGTTCTTATATTTTCTCTTTTGAAAGGCCAGTAATTTTGCCACTCATGCCCAATTCAAAAACATTAATCATTCCATGTAAAGGAGATGCTGGATCAAAAAATGTACCAGGTACTTATAAATCTCAGCCATGTTTGAGTAAGTTTGTGTGAACACCAATTCTGTAGTTTTAATGAGTAAAATCACTTCCTAAAATACAGAAAACCCACCTATGAGTCTAGAGAAAATCCGACCCCATTAAAAACCTTCTATTCTTCTCCCAGTCCTTTACTTAGAGTAAGAGGCAAAACCTGCAAAACTTGCACTATTTGTGAAAACCACATCTTGTGCAGCATGAAGCTTCCTGTCATGCTCTGATTGAGTTTCATACTCAATATTTCTTGAATAAAACAAGTTTTATGTTATACCATATTTCATATATATTACATAGCATGTTACTATGCTTCTGAAGCAAGGTTAAAGATGAAAAATGTTTGTAATAGCAGCTATGCAAATGTCAAAATAGTCTCACTTTCAATAAACACAGAATCCATTTGTGAACCCTGTCATGGATCTAAATAGATTTCCTTTAAATACCTATAGATGGTGCTGAAATACAACTGTTCCTTAAAAAAGCAACAATCACAAAGTAACTGTAGTACAGCTACCCACTACAATGGGTTTTACTTCTGGTTGTACAGATTTACCTCAAAAACACAGCTGAATCACATTTTGAGTGCATTATTAGTGTTTTTCTCAGGCACTTATCAGAACAGATTTCCCTCATGCTCATGATGCCTTATAGCCAAGGCTAGTTGCAAAATATGAGGCTATATTTTAATTGATGGAAATACCCAATAAAAACAGCAGGGCCCGTGAAAATGTAGCTATCTTGAACATGGCATAACTACAAATGAAAGGAAACAAACGTGTTTCGCCAAGAATTTCCCTTTCAGGTTGCACAGTTCACCCTGATAAACATAATTTTTGCCACTCAGTATAAATAATGACAATGAAGCTACTAATAGTAGTCTGGGCATCAGCCCAGTTTGCTGAAATGAAGCAGAACTAACTGGCTTCTCCACAAACATATAATGGAAAAGAACAAAATCCTTGCCAGGAATAATTAACATGTGGTAACATGATAATCAGCACCAGATGAATCCATACTTTCTGGCTTCAAAAAATGCATAATAATTCTACACTGGTGCTTATTTATAGAGAAACTGAAGTGCTAGCAATTATGAACATAGTTTATGGTAAAGTCATAGCTTGAGTCATTTCCTGTAATGCTAACACTCAATTTCCAAGTTCTGTTCAGCCTTGCAAAAGATGCAACTTGAGGAAACACGTGACAGTAACAAAATAAATTTAATATTTCTAGAATTTTAAATATAAATAGTGCACAGTAAAAAATTTGTGCCATCAAGAATTTGTATAAATAATTAAATGCTTACAAAGTTTTTGAACAAAGGCTTATGCACATCACATAAAAAAACTGAATGACATGAAACATGAAAGTTAAAAGATTACTTAGTCCCTAAATGCATCTCTATCCATTTTAAAAGTCAAAACATGCAGAACACCAAACTGCCTCTCTTTCATCTTGCACCATAAACTACAAGTCACAGAAGTGGTTTTCCTCAGTTCATTATAAAACTCACAAAATGCTACACTCACCACCAATTCTATCCCCTCAATTTTTCTCTCAAGAGAAAAAAAAAATAAGACCAATACATTAAGTCCCTAAAAGAACCAAAAAGTTTCCAAAAGAAGAATGAAATTTGATATTTTTATTCTTGGATTCCTTTAGTTGCTAGTTTAAGCTACTTTCAGAACACAAACAAAAATAGCTTGCATGGGAAGTAGAGGTGTACATCCCTCCCCACAAGACTTATATCATCCTTTCACTCAGCAAGTTCTTCTGATTAAGATGCAATCAATGTTTTCTTTTCCCCCCACCACCTTCCAGGCATTCCAGCTTCCTTGTAGCTAATCTGGAAGTTTAAACCCAGCATAAAATGACTAAGATGCAGTAAAGCAGTGCAGCACACACAGAGGTTGAAAAAGGATATGAAATCCACAGAGACCATGCTGTGGCTTCACAGCTAAGGCAGGCTCTTGCTCTAGACATACAAGGATATTATCTTCAGGTCTAGTTTTGAAATGAAAATATAAGCAAATATCAATTTAGTCTAGGTCATCTCACTAAAAAAAGTTTTGAGCTGGCACAAGATGAACAACTCCATTATTTCCTTTGGAAAATCCTGACCTATATTTGTCCTTCTCCTCAGAGTTCTTTTTGAATTAGAGGGAATTGTTTGTCTTCAATTTTGCTTCCTAATGTCTCCCTGAATTTGGATCACGTATTTTAGTAGGAAAGACTGGATTACAAGTTAGTAGTAGTAGAGAAAACAAATTCTTGAGAAAAAACAAGAGAAGCAATGTTTGCCATCTATTTTCTGACCTTTGGCAAACTTCTATAAACATAGAAGTGAGTCTAAAACTGCTTTAAGTTGCTTAAAAAAGCTGCAAAAAGTGGAATTCCTTGGAATAAGAATGGTTTTACTCTCCCCCAGAAAAACATAGACAGCATAAATCAGACATTGTGGTTAATGTTTAAAATTATACTTAATTATATCTCTATTAAGTAGTTTGATTACACAGAGAGCATTTAAGATAACATGAACAAGTCATTAGATTAGATAGGGGAGAATTACTTGGCAACATTTTGATTAATTCAAGTTGCTAGGGAAAGGACTTCAAAACTTAAGTAGTACAAATATAGTGCTACTAAATGCTACAACACAGATCAATCATTCCATAAGCAGACAGCAACACACCCAAATGCAGGCATGTGTAATGATGCATTTATATTGAGACTGTAGCTCAATATTGCCTGAAGAATCAGAAAACCTAAGACAAAATTATTGCAAAAAAATTAAATTTAAAACCCTACTGACTCAGACTTGCAGCTGAACTTGACAGGCTTATTTTACAACAGGCATATTTCAAGTCTGCTCCACTTGAAGGTTTAGTAAACTAATCACAATGACCTGGCTGGTGGTGTGGTCATACCTACCCTACACAGGTTAAAAGATCCTCTTAGCAGGGGAGTGGCCACTGGATGATCTTTCTCTTCCAACCCAAACCATCCCATGCCAGGCTGGAAAACTGGCTCAATAATGTGTTTTATCAGTTTAGCAAAAACCAATGAGCTGGCAGCTACATTCCAAATCCACCTTAAAAAGTTAAATGCCCAAACTCCTCACTTGGTCCATCCTGTGTACCCTGTCTCTGACAGGGGACTACATTTTGTACTTCCAGATAAGTTTAGGGTAGAAAAAGAAAACATCTGGCACATATGTAGCCATTAATCAGAGAAGCTGAGGGGAAACAAGACAATAACTGCAACCAGATTTGAGCCATCAGCACTGAAGTTGAAGCTTTATCTAAACTCTTGTCATTTTTCATGTTATAAAAGAACCAGTGATCTCATTTGTCAAATTCTCACTGCAGACAGCTCAGACAGGATATTTCATTCACTACTTTCTTTTTTAATGTCTTCTGACCTGCTTGCAAGTGGCAGGAATTGAGGTAAGTTACTATTTCTTCTGTCTTCCCCTCATACTGTGGGACTGTCACTTTCCTTGCCTGCCTTGCTGTGCCTGGTTCCTCTTCCCTTGGGGAACAGCTTTTCCTCCTCCCAACAACAAAATACATATTTTCTTGAGGGCATGCTGCATTTCACAGCTTGAATGCTTATCACAGTCTAAAAACTCCCTGCCTTACAAGGTGGACATCCTCCTACACCCTGCTTTTCTCTGTTGTTTCCAGCAACCACATGCACCCTGCTGTCCTCACTCAACTCACTGATGCTCAGTAAAGATAATCAACCTCATTCAGACAAAAGAGAGGTGATCACGTAGCCAGTGGATGTGTGAGGGAAGGAAGGAATAGGGACTCTCTCCCCTCTGCTGACAGCAGGCTGCTGCACTGGCTCAGCTCCAGCAGCATCACTTT
The DNA here is from genome assembly GCA_025584955.1 of Alethe diademata. NCBI lineage: Eukaryota > Metazoa > Chordata > Aves > Passeriformes > Muscicapidae > Alethe > Alethe diademata. The sequence goes on from JANRMJ010000107.1 coordinate 6,413,008, forward strand.
CAGTTTCCTTATTTCTCAGCACATCTAAATTCTCCATTTACCTTTGTTTAACACCTATTTCTCAAATTTGCAAGCCCTCATCTGCCACTATAAAAATCTTTAAAAACAAACACTTGTGTTTTAAACAACTGCAGCTGAAAACCAGCAAACATGCCTTTCTCATCTTCTTGTTCCCTCTTGCATAATAACTAACCCAGAGTTTTTCCCCCTGTTACTGCTTTCAGAAATATAATGGAATTCACATCTACCTTTTCTGCACACCCCCATACTCCAGAGTCACTACATGACTATAAGCAACAATAAAAACAAGTCCTACTCCTCCCATCAGTCCTCCTGCTATCCTACCTACACAGAGGCTGTTTATAGACATCAGCTGCTCAGTCAAGAAATCTCTATCAGATGGTACAAGTAGCTCTCTAAACATGACAGCCACCATATTAAAAAACCCATATTAACTAAGAGATATAAATGTTGTGCCATTTTTTCCCCCAAGTTGACACTGGCCCATGATGTTATTCATGGCAAGGGAGTTGAACTCTCATTACTCAGGTAGGGGATCACCAAACTAACTGCAAGAAAAGCAGGCCACATTTCTAGGAGAGGCTGCTTGACAATGAATCCTCTTAAACCATCCTACTAAGTCATTACAGAAACAAAATCAGTACTGTTCACTACAGAACAATTTTATCAAATTTAAAAATGGGATTTATTCATTAAGTTAGAACCCAGACAGATTTTACTCCTATCCTTAGACTGAAGTTTGAACTCTGTTCTGAAACAAACTTACTGGCCACAATCATGCCTGTTACAGCACAGAAGTACAAGAAAGGCTAAAATAGAAATAATCATATTAATTATCATGGAAATATCTTAAAATACACATAACATTCTGCTCACCAACTGTAACACACCTATTTCTCCTGAATAAGGTTACTGCTCATACTGCTGGTGAACAAATAACTTTTTCCAATGCTCACGTGCCTTTTCTCTGAAAAGTCTTGAAAAGGTTATCATCACAAAAAGAACACCAAATCTAAGCTAGACAAACTTAGCCAGGTAACAGCTGAAAAAACATACATTTTTTTTCTTTCTACTCTATAAATCCATATATTACTCAGTCTATCAAACTTTGGTGCCTAATTATGCAAAGCATCCTAACTGAATAAGGTTCCATCAAGGGAGAGCAAAAGAAAGAGTCAGTCCATATACTCAGGCCTCAGGTTTGGTCAGAAGTGATTAAGCCAATGTTGATCAATTCGTGTGTACTTTTATATGGGGGAATAATAAGTAAAGACAAAGGAGCAACCACTATGCAACACTTATCCTTTAACAACTTTGTCCAGCACAATTCATAAGAACTCTGCTAAGATAATCTGTCATTATCTAATCATTGGATCTTCAGTAACCACAAAGAACAAAAGAAAATTTAAGCAGCAGTTACTTTCACAGGCCAGACTGGAGGGAATGCGAGTTTCATGGACTGCCTTGGAAACTGCACAGGAAAGAAAAACCTGAGCCTTAAACACATTGTCTCATCAATATTCTATGAATAGTTTTACTTCTATTCTTGGAAAATTATAAATGCTTTGCTCCATTCTATTGATTAACTGCATGCAATGCACAGTTCTGCTAAACACAGCATTCAGTCTTTCAGGACTGGGTAGGGAATGAAACTGCCCCTTATATTGCATCTGACAGTACAGCTAAAATTTTTATTCATTCTATCATTTCTCATTAACCCAGCCTGAGGTCAGACTGTTGTAGCACTCTGTTCATGAACACAAAAGTTACTTTATTTACTAGAAATGCTCCCCAAAGCCTATTTAAAGCTATTAAACTGTTCAAATATTCATGTGGGTTAGTGCTAATTTTTCTTTATTATATCAACACCTAGACAAAAATGTGTTCTCATACTCAAAACAGCAGCATTTTTTCCTCACCAATAAGGAGTTTACTTAGCAGTTCACATACATGGCAAACAGGTGCTGCTACCCTAATTTATTCATAACACACAGTGATGGTACCTAGATAACCACAGAGCAGACTTGTGTGGCTTCTACCATCCCTTATCTCTGCTGCAATTCATACTGTGCTGCTTTGCAATACCCAAGGAGCACTTTGGGACGCTGGCAGCTACTAAAGAAAATATCGCTTTCCTCCTCCTCCTGCCACAGGGAAGCTAGCAGCTTTCATGAGGTACAAAGCAGAACAAAACCATTGTTTCTGTAATCACTTCATTAATAACTTATCCCAGCCACACACACAGTTCTGCTTTCTCTCCTATCAGGATGCAGCAGACACTACAACCCCAAATTATGCAAGAATTGGGTTAGTTACTATCCTCATCAGCTGAGCCACTGAACACAGTTAGCAAAGTCTGATACAGTGAAAAAAGGGCAGTGTAAGTTGCACCCAGCACTTGCAGTATTTCAGAAAGCCTTATTTCCATGCACATCTCACCTGAAAACGGGCATGGCACATCCAATTCCTGCAGTTTCCATGGGCTTTTCTCACTGACGCCTGGAAAGGCTCACCTGGAACAGAGCAAAAGCAATAAAATAGGTATTTATTTATTAAAGGCTACACCTTGGGCAGTGCAAGAGCCGGGGCTACACCCAAGTCATCTCCAGCAGCTCCTCCACCAGCACGTGTAGAGTGGTGAACAGCACTGGGCAAAGACAACAAATAAAGACAGACTCAAACATGCGAGAAAATTATTAGTTTTCCCACACGCTTAGTAAAAATTGATGGCAATAGACTAAATCACTCTTTGGCCCCACTCCTTCCGCAGGACTGCATTCACCTGGAAGGGAGACTGCTGGACTTAGAGCCGCTCTCTTTCTTTAAACGAAGAATGACAAAGCAACAAAATACCCAAACCCATACAAAGAACACAAATCGAACCCTTTTATCCGGAGTTAAGCGCAGCAGCTCCCACAGAACCCCTGTTTGGAGCCGGCTGGAGCACCCTGGCCCCTCCTGCCTCATAAAACCCGAGAGCCTCTCACCTGCAACTAATTAATTACTGTAATTAGCGCGGGGGTGAAGAGCACCCCCGACTCCGACCGGCCCAGTACTGCCCTGCCTTCTTTAGAGAAGAAGGACGGGACAGATCCCATCCCTGAGGGAGCCAAGAGCGGCTGCAACCCTGTAGTAATTATGTCGAGATAGACACGACTGGCACCATCACCAGTCCCTTACTAAAAACTTCTCGTGACTTCTTTCAGGGGACTTCTCTCAGGCATCTCTGACTCCTCTCCTCACAGGCAGCTCCACACAGCACTGACTCCTTCTCCAAGTTTCCTTCTTCCTTCTGCATGACTGGCTAAACCCAAGCTGTCCCTTACCCAGCCACCTAACCCTGTGTGTCTCTCACACAGCATCTTCTTACCTTGTCTGTGCTTTGCATAACCACACATCCCTTCCTTCTCACAGCACAGCAGACTCCATCCCAAACTGCAGCAGACTCTAAATCTCAAGCTC
>JANRMJ010000107.1:6417892-6449969 GCA_025584955.1 Alethe diademata
ATCCTGCCTGATGTTCCTGCTTTCACCTGAGTGTGAGAGCCATAATTAGCTCACCTGAAGCCATAATTAGCTCACCTGACAAGACATCAGCACCCCAATCAGCATAGCCCTGCCCCTGCCCATGCCTCAGCACAAGCTGCTCCTCGCAAACACATCTCAGGTGATGCCACTTAGCACAGGGACTGCAGCCCTGCCCTGGCTGATAAACAACTGATGTTAATGGTACAAGTGCCCTGATGATTGGATTTCATTCAGTTCTTAGGGCTCTAATGATACCTCATTATGTTCATAGTTGCAGTCAGTTTGGCTCCACTATGAAGGTGGAATTCTCATAACATGCTCTGGTTATTCATTGTGTTCAAGCACACTGATCCAGGCTGGCTCTGATTAGAAGCAGGTTGGTGGAGGATTATTCCAGAGGTAGTTAAATACCATTCAGTAGAATTAATTTCATCCATTTCTTGAACTACATGTTTAAAATCTCTTCAGCACTTATTGCTTCTTCCATTTTTAACAGTGCCCCCAGGCTTGATTATTTCTCCTGCCTATGTAGGATGATCCCCAAAATATTGGAGATGACATGAAGGAGACAATTGCCTTGCTCACTCCCTTCTCTGTTTTTACCCTACATCCTCTTGTCCAATCTGCAAAAAAAGATACAAACACTTGTGGCTTTCTTGGTCTTGAACAAAGGCTTTATTTCCATATTCACAGATAGAAATATTTTCAGATTGTTGAGAAGATTTTGGCAGGAAGCTGTGGTTTACCTCAGAAGCAGAGTTTGGGTAAGGCACTGAGGTATGTCAGTGAGAAGAGCTGAAGTGTTTGGGTTTGCTCAGCATAGTCCAGAAGAGTTTTCAGTGAGCAGAGAATGGTTTGAGCGGGGGGAACTGAGGTGGTAGTACTGTGTTTGGGCAGGAAACACTGAGTTATTCACAAAAACATTTGGGTGATAGCTGGTAGGTAATAGACATGAAGTATGCCAGCTGATTCACTGGGCAAAAAGGCCTGAAGAATCAGGTGGGAAATCCAACAAATCCTTTGGGTGAAGGAGTAGCATGAAACAGAGAGCCCTTAAAGGAAGAGCAGCATGTGGAGAAGCAAAAAGCTGAGGAAAATCTTTACTGAAAAGTTGAAAAAAGATGAAGGTTAATGTGTGAGACTGTAGGTCTAAGCTGGTAAGTGTATGAAGCAGGAGACAGGATGAAGATCCCAGTAGGAAATGCCAAAGCAGCTTTCTTGACCACTTCTGACAGTTGCTCTGGGTGCTAAATAAAATTCACTAAAGCTGAGTCAAGGGCTGTACTTCATGGTTTAAGACAGGTTAGAATAAAATAGCATTGCATCAGGAAAGAAAACAATCTTCACAGACTTTCCAAGGCCACCTGGGAACAAGGGTTTTGAATTACACTTAGAAAAGCAATAATTCCTAAGAAATTGAGAAAGCAAGTCTTAGGCTCCCAACTTAACCCTTTTTATTATCTTGTATCCTTACAGCACAAGAACAAATATGGGACTGAGACTGAGAGAAAATTTTTAAGAAAACAAAGCAAAAAAGTAGAAATGAGGTTGGTACTCAGGACCTGAGGAGCCTTTGAAGGACAGAGCAGTGTGGACAGCTTTGTTAGACAGCGTGAGGGATGTCTCCTTTTTGTGCCTTGGCTTTGGCTTTAATGAGCAGGACAGAAGGAAGATTCTGGAAGGATGGAAGAAATTAATTCCTATTTTTCCTTCTGGTACCACCACTTCCCCAGACCTAGAACATTTGCTCAGAGTCACGGGCCTCTGTTCTCTGCCTTGTTCCTGGTCAGAAGATGAAGTCCTGCCCTGGGGACTCTGCAGCTGCTCCCGAGGGTGAAAGAGTGGAAAACACTGTATTAGCAATAAGACAAATATCTTGGTGGTTACAATCATATGTTCAAAAAACCAAAAAAACTTCAAGTAAGTGTTTCTGGCAGTAATGCACTGGTGTAATATATTCCTGATTTATTTACCATACTTGCTACTCACTTTCAGCTCTAGCAGGAATCAATAATCCTTCACACACAGACTCCATACAAATTCTCCTCACAGGGACTACATTCATAACTAGTATTTTTTTACAGTCATATTATAGAGATGTGAGTACAATATATTATGGCCCTCTTCATAAAGCCTGTAGGCTACATGAAACAAGTATAACTCTCAGTCATGTCACTTCCCATAACTCAGGCTCTGAAAAGCATGACAAGATTCATCAATTCTTGTTAGTCTGAGTATTAAATTATGTATGAATAAATAAATATGAATAAACAAAACAAAAAATCCAGGTTGGTTTTGTACACGCAAAGTACACACAGAGTCCTAAGAGCTTTATTAACTTATTTTCTTCATAAAATCTTACTCAATGTGTGCTCACTCTGTTTTCCTGATGGAAACCAGTGGCATAATGTAGTTATTTTCAGTCTGGCTAGCAGTTCACTGAAAATTGTTACCAACCTGGGTTTACACCTAGTGTAATTTTCCTGTTTAATTTGAGGGTATTTTTCCTATGTTTGTTAAACATCTACAAAGAAATGCACAGAAGATTAGTAATGATATCTGCAGTAGCAAGGGAGTTGCCAACGCTTTCTTTCCTTCAAATCAAATTGCAAGTTTGATTCCATAGTCTTAACTTTCTGCTTCTTAAAACCTGGTGGGTATCTTGAGAGATATCTAATGAATCTTTAAATAGTATTACAACCTGGAAAAATTATCAGCCTCCACCATTTTGAGCTGGACCATAACAGTAATTTTGTTTCCATTAGATAGAAGACATATCACAGAACCAAATTGTTAAAAAGCCACTAAACTTAATCAGCCCACACATTATTCCAAATTTGAAAAATCTATGTAGCTTCATGCTAACGAAATGTGCCTTAATGCTGGTATCTTTGTAGAAATACTACTGTGGAAAGAAAGGTAAAAGCAACGGGACCCAGAGTGGTACTAAAATGTAAGGGTTATTCACTAATAAAACAATAATAGTGCCACATGGAAAAGTCTAAGAATGAAACACATTTTTTAATGCATTCATCCTCTTCTATATGTGCAGGGCTCACCATCAGAAATGTTTGACCAGAGTATAATGGAAATAAATATGTTTGTGTATTTATTCATTCACCAAGCATTTCCTTATTATGTGACACTGTCTATAAGCTGGCTGCTTTTGCTGTGTTTCATACTCCTTCTCAACATGTTTGAATATTACTGCTTTTACTCTGAGAATGTAATCTCTTTGAAGAAAATGATTGTGCAATCTGTGTATTTCAATGGGAGAAAGATGAGTTAATGTTACTATAAAATTGGCATGTGCTGTAAAAACAAGACCATCTAATTTTGTGATAAGTACAATCTACAAGAGGGAAGAGACAGAACTGTTCATTTTCATATCATGTTTTGAAAGAGCAACGAAAACAATACTAAAAGATGCTAGATTTGCAGTTTGAAGGAATAGAACTCCTCTGTCTGTGAAGATGGAGGGAGAGAACCACCCTGTTTTCACAGTACTTCTCATTTTTGTCCAATTCATTTCATAGGAACTATTGATAACCCTTTAATTGTTATTACTCTCCTGTATAATTAGACTATCTATATGAAGGATAAAATGACAGTTGTTACAGAATTATTCACAAAGTAATTTCCTCAGAAATTATTTTTCTGATAGCATTAGTTCTTGAGATACACAGTTGCTTCATTTGTTGCTCAATTTTTTTTTTGCCCTTCCATTTTCCTTGACTTTATTAAGTAATGCTCAGATTGAGGGAGGCCACTTCCTAAGGGTTGATCCCATCAGCAGACCAGTTTGCTTTCTTCATTGGCTTTTTCTGAAACAACCCTCAGAGGAAGCCCTGTAAATGATGGTTTTGTGATGTTTCTTGGTTCCATACAAGATAATGAGATAATAAGGAACTAGGAGCAGCTGATGGTGACAGAGCTTAGGAAAATTTGCATTAAAAGTTTGCTGTGCATTGGTATGCCCAACAACAAGTAATTATATTATATAGAGTTTTAATCAAAGATTGAATGACAGTCTATTAGGATACATCTTTTGAATAACTTTTAAAATGCCATAATGCTGGTATAACTTGAAATGCTTAAGTAACTTTCTGACAGTAGCAGAGAAGTGCAGTATAATGAGTACAAATTGATATGACTTTGAGTTTATTTAGTTGGAGAAAACATTGTGTGAAAATTTCATTTTATAAAGTGATTATCAGTTACTAAATAACTATTTGAAGTGAATAATTTGAAATTAAGACAAATGGGTAGCTCAAATTTGTGCAATTTTGTGTTTATCTGGTGTAACCCTGAATTCTGCCTAGACTGAAGTAAACTCATATCTATGCTGCATTTAAACAGCAGCAGCCATCTCACTGTCCACAATTAGTAGATAAGAATGATCTTTTAAAGCCCCCTCCAATGGCCATAATTCATGATCAATGGAACTTTCCTCTTTTCTTGTAATGGAAAACTGTTTATTTCAAAACAAAAGCCGAGAAAATAAACTTTTATATTCTGTTTCAAGACGATAGATAATGCAGTGAGCAAATCATTATTGTGATACTCAGGATGACATCACAGACTTATTAACTGAGATCATAACTATTTTGTGTAGGCTAAGATGGACACTTTCTGCATTCTGGTTTCTTTTTCACACAATGAAGATAATTTAAACTTCATAATTTTGTACAGTATTATTCGGATAACTGAATTAAATATTCTGATAAGGAAATGATAGTAATAACATAGAGACTGTTATATCTGCATTAAATTTATACAGGATATGATGAATTCAGATATTGTGACTACCCTAAAAGAGAGACTTCCTAATCTTCCATGAAAACAGATTTTAAATTCTCAAGGGCACTTCCTACTCCTAGCCTAGTGGGTAGCATAAAGATTCTTTGCTCAACTGCTCCTAACCTTGAAGATTTCAATTGATTGTGTATTGGTTGAAATACTTTCAATAAGCACAAAACACTTTATTGTGTATTAAATTCTGTACACTTTATATATGAATAGAAGTGAGCACAGTGACATGGAACAAAAAGTGGGTGGATTAAAAGAAGGCCAACTTAGTGATAAGAAGCATTACATGAGAGGCAGGTTACATAAGAAAGGAAATATATCTATGCATCAATTTTGTCTATTTATTAGAGCATGCATCTGCGTTCTGTAACAGAACTAAAATTAGAAGTGGGGGAAGAGAAGTAAAGTGTGTTATTAGACAAAGTTTTGTGGAAATAAGCTGCAGAAACAGATTAAGTCATAAAATACATCCAGTTCTACCAAGGCTAATTTTAGGGTTTTCAGTAGCTTCTTCACTGCTTAAAGTTCACCTTAATATTTTCTCACTGTTAACCTCTTCCCAGAGCAAATATTTTTATGGGCTTCTTGATAGTACCAGCAATTATTGATCCTGGGACAAGGACAGAGGAACAATAGATATTGTAGTGGTTTCCATTGCCATAACCACCTGCTCCCTATCTTTGCAATGACTAATTAAAAACAAACATAAAAAAAGAAAACACTGACACAAACTAGAGAGTTTCACTTTTAAAGTAATTTGCCATCAATACAGAGGTAACAGAACATCTCCCTGTGTGGAGATCAATGCATTAATAAAAAGAAAAGAAAAAAGAACAGGAAAAAGGTCAATAATTTGTGGTTCTTGCTACCACTTTGTTGCCCCAGCTTGTGCTTTGTACAAACACTGCTTGTTATTACTTGTTGTATTAAAGCACAGAGCTTGCAGTTTCTGGGACTCTTCTCAACTTACAACTGAACTGTTTTGATAATAAGACAAAGAATATAACCAAATTAATGGCAGAAAATAACCAAAGGAGAATTAAGTCCTACACAGGGAAACCCTGGTACAAAAATAATATTTATTGTAATTCTATGGAATATTTAGTTACTTGTTTCTTAATTTGCTATTCATAATGAATAGAAGAAAACAGCTTTAAATTTTTTTTCTTATGAGGTAGGTATCAAAAGATTAATCTTCCATGAACAGATTCAAAAGTAAAATGATCCTCTACTTCATACAGAGAAGAAATGGCTGGCTAAAAATTATAGAACGTACATTTCTAAAAATTATAGAACTTTTTTTTAGATCAATGTGAGGAAATACTAGAATTTACCAAATACTTGTTCCCACTCAAATTCTATTTCAACAAGATATGACTGATACTATCAGATGAGAATACAACAACAAAACAAACACCTTTTTCCCTTTTGAAAGAGCTTCTTCTCTAGTATCCACGTTTTTGCAAAATTCAATGCAAAGTGAATTCTTCTAAAGTATCTCTAAGCATTTAATAAGCACCTCTAGGACAACTATTTTAGTATCTTGACAAAAACCACATGGTTGAAAACTCTGATCCTGCACCAACAGCTCCGCCCTGAAGCCACTCAGTCTTTTGCCTTTATTATGTTGAAACTGTCTGGAAAAATCATTCATTTATAGACCACCATTTGCCCTGTGACTGCATATATCCAACACAAGATGATTCCCCAGACAGGTAAATGCCAGGCATTTTTTGGAAACAGACCTAAAAGCCTCAGCTCTCTGCTTTACCTGTGGCTCCAGCCTCTCACATCACCAAGATTTTATATTATTCATTGTTGTGCAAAAACCTTAATCCAGCATGAATGTGATCAAAGCATCTTTGCTGGTTTTGAACTGGGTGCAGGGAATGGTTATGTGATGATTAGTATGACTTATCTTTGAGAAACTGTTTCAGATTAGGAAAGGAAAAAGCAGTTACTACTGAGGCAGTCACTTGGAAGTAACAAAGAAAACAAAATGTAGCAGGGTTTGGGGTTTTTTTCATCCTTTAATCTTTTATGGTTCAATTACTAAACCTGTGCTCCCAAGGAGCTCTCATTACCTGAGAGCAATAAATTTCTGTAAGTAGAGGTAACATACGCTGTATCAAATCAAAACTCCCTTTGTCAAAGACATATGCTGAGCCTTCAGCACTACTTTCCATATGAATTTTCCTTGCTTTGTTTCACCATTTTCCTGAAACTGGTTCATTCATCTCTTGAGAGCTGAAGACTTGAAAACATTTTAATAATGGTAGTTCTGATAAAGCCTTGTTGCAGTTTATATCCAAACAGAAAATACCACATAAAGAAAATATACAGAATACCATAGAAATACAAAATATTCTTACTGCATTATTGTACTGTTTGCTTCTCATTGTTACCTCACTAAAATATGCAAAGCTTAGCAGTACAGAAAGTCACATAGAATGCAAAGCAGCTAACCAGTAGATACTAAGGAATTTTACTCTTTAGCATCCTAGTTACAAAAGAAAAAAATATATTTTTTGTCTATAGAAATAATTTCTTAGCACTTAAATTATAACTGATCTCTTTCATACATGCGACTGTTTCCAGAAAAATTTAAGCACTGGAGAGTCATTTCAATCCAAAGACCTTATACATTATATACTTCTCCTCCCCCATTCCTTTGTCTACCAGCACCAGCAGCTCAAGGAATATGTATTTTCATTTCTTTCAGTATCTCTATTCATGAAGAATGGCATTTATTTCAGAAACTACTTACAGATAAAGCTGAGGCAGCTCAACCAAAATAATGCCGGAAATGAACACAGGCACAGGTTGGACAGCACCAAATAGTTTAGGTCCGAGTTTCACCTAAAAAAAAACAATTGAAATACAGTTTGTGTTAATTAATGGCTCATCAGTGATTGTGAGATCTCTATCTCCCATTTTGCCACTAATTTATTGAATTATTGTAGCTAAATTGCTTTCAATTTTACTGCTGCTGTTTACTTATCTTTTTCTCCTCTCATTCTCATTTATTTAAGACTACAAAGACTCTTAATGTAGTGTAGCCTGAGTTCTCAAAGCTATAAAGCTTCCAGTTGCACTTTAGTACTGTAATAATTTTTTAGAGAAAAAAATAATTTAAATTAATTTCCATTTTCCCTCTCATTTGTCTCAGTCATCTGTGTGACTTCTGACTGATTTATTCTTGAGCCAAAATACTGGATTTATATCTGTGACATGAAGTGAATTTGGTTACAAATAAAAAACCTGAATTTAAAGAAACCCTTTAAAAACCAAATCAGTTCACTGACATAGCATAAAATACTACATTCCAGTCTCAACAACTATTTTGCCTTTCTAGATACATTCTATACTTGTATTATAATATTGTAGTCCTCATTTTCTATCTCAAACTTTTAAATAACCTTCTCAAGAAGTGCTAAATTTTGTTAGTTTCACCATGAGTTTCATCTGAGATGTAGATAAGGTATAAAAACAGTGATCAAAGTATCAGAAAAACTGCCACCATTGTATTTTCAAATTGGTTATATGTGATAATCAGACAGACATTCTTATTTTTCATGGATTCTGACCAGAAAATTCCCCTGGGTGCTGAGAGGCAATAGAAGGTTGTGCCACTCATAAGGTAATATGAGATCCATATGATTTTTATCATGCTTGGGTCACTTTTTCCCTTGGTCTTCAAAAAGAATTTGTATAGTTAGTTCTCTTCCCCCTCCCCCCCATTCTATTAGGTTAAAGCTTATTGTTCTATAATGTAGGTTAACAATAATGGACAGTCCTGCTGGGCATCATGGCATGAAGCAAGGTGAGTAACATTGTCACAATTAATCTATAATTACAATGTAAGTATCAGAATGAGGCATTCTGCTGACATTTCTTCCTTATTCTGAAAATCACTGATTTAGAGTTACTTAACATAATGATGCTAATGGACATTCTTGGCATAATTCATATTTATGTTAGAAGGTTTCTTTTCTCATTTTTTAGTTTCAGTGTTTCCATGATAACTCTCATTTAGGATTGTAAGGAGAAAATCTGTCCTAAGCACAGCCAGTGAAACTAAACCTCATGCTCACAAGCAAAAGTAGAATATTCAAATTCAAATTACTTTACCTTGGACAATATACAGGGCAAAGCATTCTGTTTTTCACTACACTGCTCCTTTAAAGCTACTTCTTTGTAACCTTATGTAGCACCTGTGTACAATACACATTTGGCCTTATAAAATACCAATCACAGGACTTAGCTTTTGCACAGTGATACTGATGAATGCAAACTAAGGTCAAACGTGACCATATATTAGCTATATAAAATTTTGTTAACTGATTTATCTCAACAAAAAGTTAAGAATGTGAAGACCAATTGGTTCAGTTTCAATAGAAGAACACCAAAAATGGTATTATGTCTCGAGATACTATTTCCTGTACTTGGCATGCATATATTTTGGAAGGACAGAATGATTTCTGCCTGTATATCAGAACATGATTCACTGCTAAACTTCCTAACTACCACTGCTAATCCATTTTATTGCAAAAAAATAATTCCCTGTCATTTTTACCTTTTTAAGATTTCACTTTCACCCTAATAGAGATCAAAAAGTTAATTGCGCTAGTAATTGCAACCTTGATCAATAGGAAAAAAAATTAAATCTGTCATTTACAAATTTTTTTCTTTATTACACACCAAATTAAGTCATCTTGATGTTCTGGAAAGTGTCAGTCTTTTATTGCAAAGAAGAAACTGATCAAGTAGGTTTGCTTGTAGCTTTCAGATAGTAATTATACTGAAGTATTTAATGTATCACAGCAATTATTTTCAGTTCTTCAAAGTTACCTATCAATTTTTTCTGTGAAATACTGCATTAAAACATGCAAGGGGAGAATTTGAAATTAGAATCATGCTCTTTGTTATTCTCTTTAATCATAAAGGAATAGTATCATCTTTTATGATTTAAAAAAAAAAAAAAAAGAAAAAAAAAAAAGAGAAAGTTGGGGCTTTTTCTCCAAAGATCTCTGGGCATCACTGACAAAGGTCCAAAAAGACAATTTTGAGGCAGTAGTGTGAAAGAGAACAAATGAAACATTTAAGATGAACAACAGAAATGTTTTACTAATGCTGAGATCTGCTAAATTCCAAAGGGTATCCCTGAAGAAAAGGCTGCAGCCTGCTTGATAGAAACTGAAAGAATATGAACACTTGATAGCACATCATAACAAATAAGTCAATATTGAATGTAATGATGAAAATGCACCAGTGTTGTGTTTTTAAATATCTGAGAAAATGGAGAAGTAAGTAGCCACTTGTGTGCACATCAGAGTTTCAAGGATGGATGCAGCAGATTGATCTGCATATCCAGAAACATTCACTGCTTCAAAATACTCCTGTGCTGGAAGACAAGGAAGTCTCAATATAACTGATCTCAGCACAGCTTCCATAATTTTTCTACGAAGAATCATTTCAGATGAATGATTTCAACAATCATTCAATTGAATATCTTGTAATACAATCTATACTGCAAAATATTATCTTTCAGTAAATATACACAGTCATTAACTTCACCCACCTATTACACTATACTCTTTATTGTTCTATTTACTGTAACAGAAATTTTCATTGAAAAGAAAAGTTTAATAAAAATCTTGAATTATCTATGAAAACTACATAAGTGACATTGGAAAATCAACTTTCTAAATGTAGTTTGCCAATCTGTGGCAGTTAACTTCCACTTAAAACAAAAGACAGAGGGCCAACTTCAAACAACCCTTTCAAGAAAGTGAGTGTTATTTCATGTAGAGTCATAAGAAGTGCATGAAAAATACACACTCATAAAATATTATTGTGCTTAAGCAAAGACAGCCCTCTAACATGAACAATTATTTCTCTGGTAGTGATGTTCATTGACCCTGAGGGATGGTTTTCTTTTAATTGCACCTAATGAGCTGGCTAGACTATCAGTTCTCTCATTTCCACACAAATTAGCTCTTGTATAACTAGAATACTGAGGGGATGAGACAGAGCAGAAAACAGCTCCAATTTCCACATCACCAGAGCTATCAGAAAAATTCCAGCACTTCCATTTAGGAAAGCTTTTTTGAAAAGTGGAATTCTACTGTCAAATAGTACAAAGGCACTACATTGGATAGTATCTCATGAGGACATTCCTAGATTTGTATGCAAAGAAGAAAAAAGGAAAAGGAAAGGTGAATGCACTTAGAATCATTTTAGATGCATTTCTGTGTTGCTAGGTGATATCTTACTGCCACTTCAAATCAAGGCATTTTATGATTGTTAATAACACAGAACCATATCCTCACGTGATGAACACTGTTCTTACTCCAGTGAAACTGCTTTAAAGAGGACCAGCTGAAGATCCGATTCTGCTTGAAAATCTCTCAGAAGTCAGTGAGCCAGCACTATGACTATTAGTTGAGATACAGAGTTAAAAACTTGCCTAGAATCACACAGGAAATGTGAGTAGCCATGGTTTGAATCCAAGGAATTTAAGATCTTACATCAGCATCAATGGCATCAAATCTCAGAACTAGCACTTTGCATAAAGATCAAGCAAAATCCTAATAACTTAAGAACAAGCCACAAGTTCACACTAGTCCCTCTTTGTTTTTTTGGAGAGTAAAATTAAACCATAATGAAAACCATGAAAATTCTGTAAGCACATGAATTCACACACCAAAAACTTCCTGAAAAACAATTTTCCCAGGGACAGGCATCTCCAGATAATTTCTTGCAAAGGATTAAACCTATGCACAGCAGATTTTTTTTGGCTGCTCCAACAGTGGCTTTGATGTGCCACTGCCTGTGAAGGATATTGATCTTGTGGGATGACAACTGCCTTGTTGTTTCAGTCAAGGGCTTGAATGTGGTATGTTGGGAGACTCTTGGAAAGAGTCTGATGTCATACTATAGGCAAATCTTTACTCCTATGCATTTTAACTTCTGTTCTTGTGCCTAAACTCCTAAGGAAGGTTTGTAAATTATGAAAGGCATTTGTGGTAGCCTGAAATTTAACATCACTTGTTACAGCTTTGCTTTTGGTGTCCCTTGACTCTACTGCTCTACTAATGTACTATGGCTTTTCAAGAGGCTGTTTTTACCCAAGTACCACTCAGTTGACTTAACTTCACATCCACTAAATTGTGTGTAATCGGGTGCTGTAATGGTAAGGACACTGCAAAAGTGGAGTTTACAAGTAATTACAAGTAATTGTCTCTCTCACCATTGTATCTTCTCGTAATGAAGAGAAAGAATATCAGAAATTCTGTTTATTATATTAAAATACCTTTTTTTCCCCTCCAATCAGCATAAACAAATGCAACATTGACTCAGGGGAGTAATTCTTGTTAGGTCATCAAAACCATTATCTTTTAATTGGTGTCATATGAAGACAAAACTCAGCATCAGTTGCCTGCTGTTCATTCAAAGCAAGTGTAACAACAATTAAAACATGCAATTTGCCCAAGGATGAGATTTTTCTATCAAAATTACATGTTGCTCTGGACTTGGGGACAATTTTTTTTATTGCTTTAGGATTGCATCTGCAACTACTAAGAGGCTTGGAGGTTTATATTCAACTTCAAAATTATGCACTTATACTGCAAAATAACCTCTATTTCTAGGATTTGCTTGATCCCATTTGAATTCGGTTTTACAGTGGCTTTCCATAAATAAGGACATAAAATCTCTAATACTTGAATTAAATACACATTTCCTTCCTCAAGTTGATAACATAATCTTGTTTTTGTTAGAACCTATGAAAGAGAAAGCACTGATCACAAATTTTGACTAAAAATACTCTATGCAGCAGCTATCAGCCACCAGTTCTGTGAAAAGCATTATTGTAAGGGCTTCTCACAAATTCACCTATCCCTGCTAACTGCTTATGGAAAACTGCAGATTTTTAATGAGTGTAATTCAAGCTTTGGAGAAAATTAGTGCATTTATTCAGGGATATTTAGTAGCTAATAAATCAAATGGAAAAACATGTTCAATGATTGCATGTATGAAACACTGCACTAGGAAATAACAGTAGAGGTCTTACTCTGTTTGAAGCTGATTGATCAGACGAAATAGTCTTCACTGACATAAGCAGAGATAAAATGGGATCAAACTGCATCTCTTTAACCTATCAGCTTTCAGAAAAAGTGGTGACATGAAGCTCCCTATTATGGAGATGATGAAACTTTCTGATTCACATACATAAATTGTATGTATAGTGGAGAAAGTGAGCACAGTTCATTGCAGAACACAATGGTTAAGAATGGTGTCCCTGTTGGTGTCCCATGGGTGGTGACCCATGACACTGAGATCACTGCCTGCTTCGGGCATGATAATGCCATATAAAAACTTGTCCCATAATATTCTTCATTCGTGATAAAAAGTAGGAAAGCGAAAAGTAAGATCTGTCCTAATTCAATAATGCTTACAATGCACTGTTTTGAATAGAATTCACCTGTGTTACGATATTCAAAAGGTGGCATTTTTGATACAGGAGGATACATTTCCTGCCTTGGAAAACTTCAGCTCAATCATTCTCAGCCAGAGATAGTGTCCTTGTAAGCTGGCATTCTTTGATGCATGTTTTCCTGCTATGAATAAATCTGGGCCTTCAGAGTATAATTACATGCCCTGTGTCAGACATTTTTCGTAGTGCTCATTTATGTCTGGCAGTCGCAGTGCTGCTGCACAGCACATCTGTGAGGGGTCAGGCAGTGCCTTTCTGAACAGGAATCCTCAATGTTTGGGCACTGCCAAGGCAGGTGTCTTGTTGGCATTTTTGCCTCTCTACTTTGAACACTTTCCAAGCACCTTCACTTCAGGCACACTTATAGAAAAGCTCTTAAGCGAGACGCAAGCTCTGCAGTTCAAGCAAATTGTGAGTTACTGCCCCCACTGACCCCGTCAGGAACTCAGAAAGACTGAATACAGACACCCTCAAGATGCTGTCATTGACTCTCTGGGAAAGGGTTAACTTCACTGGTTTTATGAAACTTGGGAGCTGACAGAAGACTCAAGGGGGAGGATGGACCTTGGTCTCTCCTTATTTTAATTAATATTAAAATATAAAAGTCACAGAATATCTTCCCTTCCTTCAAAGAACTTATCAAATTAATGAAAATATGATTCTCCCATGCATTCTGTCTTTCTTTACAGCTCTTCCATTCATCCACATCTGAGCAAAATGTGCTTATTAAAAATCAAGCTAAAATACCTCATATAGCTCAAAATTGCAGAGCAGTCTCTATCTGAAGAGGTACATTTCTCAGAGCTGAACTCTCTATTGATGCTTTTGCAAAAGACACAAAAGAAATTAAATGTCAGTTACTGAGAGACTTGGATTGATCAATATCATATATAATTATACTTTCAAAACAAAAATAGGAAGAAAGCGGACCTTTGGTATTGGGGTTGGGGCTTCAAAAGGACTTTTAATTAATAATAGAATTTTCTTTAAAAGTTGGTGTTATCTGCCACAGTGGACAGGCATACCAGATTAGGAAGCCTGCTAGCTCAACACTAGCTCTCAAACCGGTGGATCTCTCCAGGTAAAGAAAGATCTGTGTTGTTAAAGACCACCAGGCTCCATTTGTTTGGATCTCCCATTAGCTGGTTTTATAATGTGTCTTGGGGTTTTTTTTTTTTGCATCTGAAAGGGAAGTAAGAGTTGTTTCCTATTCACCTGCTCAGCTGTCTATTACAAAAAAAAAAAGAACATGCATAGGCTACCCACACTTAATTAAAATTAATTTAAATTTTAATTTAGACCTGTGGGTGCTGTTACACAGTATTTCTGCTTATTCATCCCCCTACAGGCATAGCCTTGATCATGAAATACATAGAGGAGCACTTTGAGAAATTCAGTGATGAGGAAAACTTGCAGTGCTTCATTGGTAAGGTTACCCCATGTCATAGCTCATTTCAGTAAGCCAGGCCTTGCTGCCTGTGCTAATGAGAAATGAGTGCCATTTCCTTCAGCAGCTCCCAAGAGCAGCACTGTGTCGAGGAAAGGTAAAGATCCTTCAGAGCTTTCAGGTCATCTCAGCCAGTTTTGGTAGGGTAGAAGATGAATTTTGTCACATCTACTAGAACAAAAAGAAAGGTTTCTCACGCTTTTCAGTCGTTTTGTTAGAGATTAATCCATGCAAGTAACAGAGAGAGAGCAGTAAATCTGAATGACACAGCGAGAAAGAGGGTTGAGAGGGAGCTAAAAGTAATCACTTTAAAGTTGCTGGCCCATTTTTATACACAGAGCCAACGTAAAAAGGCAGCTTCAGGAAGCATTAGAAGTTATGGATGGCTCAGGCCTATCTATCGTTTTGCCTTTTCAAGGGATGACTGGTTTATGTATATTTTATAATACATATACACATTACCTGTCTAATTCTAGGCAGGTAAACTCCACAAAAGCTGTTGCTGGCACATAGCTGCACACTTGTTGAGAGGGAAGGCTTTCCATGAGAGACAGAGAACTGACTTGGTTTCAAGTGCTGTTGTAAGAATTTATCTTGATCATAAATCTGATATTACTGATGGGAGGGGTGGTATGAATCTGGTGGAATACCCACCCTAGAAGGCCTTGAACTTGGAGAATATAGTAAGAGTTCTGTGATGTGCAGAAATATTTTAAAAATATTTTGAAGCTCACTACTTGGGAGCACAATTTTTTACTTCTTTCTCAAGCAGGTGAATAGCTAATTTTTATTGCCACTGTTTTATTGCACACTGATGTCCAAAAGGACATCTGGTGTGCTCAGGAGCCAATGCAATCCGAAAGTGCTCTCTAAAGAGAGATGATTACTCTCTCTTCCTGTGATATGGAAAGGGAAATTGGAACAATTGTTTTCTGCTACTTTTAAAAAATCACATATTTACCAGCATGTGTTAGCATGCTTTAAGACATCAGCATCTTGTAAGGATTCAGCCTAAGAATTAAAATATTTATTACTTAATACCCAGTTTATACATTGAGAGAGTGTAGTAAAAGATTAGCCAAAGAGGATTGAAAAGAGGTTAATTTACCACAACACAGCTTGTATTGCTAACAATAAATATTATTGACAAGGACTGGCTCAAAAAGAAGCAGAGCTGCAGTCAGCATGGACCTTGTGAAATAACTCACAGTTTCTCCCAAGAGGGAGTTCTGTCCTACTTCAGCCAAGTGGACTTTGAAAATTTTATGATAAAAGTCTTCCATGTACTGACTTTATTTTTATCCACATATTCTTGTTTCAGATCACACATATGTTTTTAAAAACAAAAACAGAAAGAAATTTTAAAACACAGTTGAATAATTCATTAAGGTACATACATTCATTTTTAAATCCACCACATCTATTTCTTAAGAGCACTGAACTACAAAGGTTATAATGAGGTAATAATTAGTATGAAAGTGATAAGAAATCTAGATCTCGTTGGTCTCCACAGACTACTTCAAACCCTTAAAGTTAGAGCAAACAAGGATGCAGGTAGAATATGGTGAATAAATACAGAAACCTGAGTTTACCTATAAGCAGTTGCTCTTACAAGTTAAGTCTAATTTAAAGCTGAGCCAAGGATGAAAATTGATTTTCTGTAAACAGAAACAAATGGGAAGTTGAATGAAGCTGGATGAAGTACCCCCCTGTAAAAACTATGGAAAAAAACCATTGACTGCTATTATGTGTTCCAGATAGCAACTTACAAAGTGGTCAGGCAGGGAAATTCAGGGATCTGGCTCTAGGGAAAACCACAAGATTTTATAAAAATAGATTTTAGCAATCACTCAACATGAATGAAGGACATAGAAGTAACGTAATCAAAAACCTGAAAGACCAGCTTTCACACTAGAGGATGAGAAACTTCAGTGAAGTACTTAAAGCCTTTCTCAAAGAGACATGTATGGTGTACAGTGAGACTGAACAATATGCTGAGAGACAGTGAAAATTAAATTCTAGCACTGCAAATGGAGCACTCTGTGCCGTGGCTTTTCCTGACACTGGTAGGGATTTCAGGAGCTGCTGTTCAAGATGAAACCCAGGAAAACAGCACAGCTGGTACAGAAGAGAACTACAGAATATTCTGAGTTGGAAGGACCCCCAGGGATCATCAAATTCAACCCTTAAGTGAGTGACCCATATGCAGGGATCAAACTCACAAACCTGGTGTTATTAGCACCATGTTTAACCAGCTGAGCTAATCTCAGGGCCAGACTCTGGTGAAGTGCATGTGTCAGTGAAATAACTGTCCCATTCTGGGGGGCACAGGGAAGTATTTTAGAGCAGTATTTATAAGGATTCGTTTGTGCAAACTATCTGCATTGCCTTGGGCTGTTGGAAAAAGTTGTTTAGAGCTAAAGAGCTGCAAGTGTGAGAAAAGCCTTAAGTCATCAGTTTCATCTGCAACACACAAGCACTGAAATACTGCACTCACTGGCTCATCACCATCACTATGCAGATCTCCATCTTGCAGCTTTATTTATTAAAAGGCTCTATGAGTTTGCCTAGTTATATTGCAGTCTGTGCCATTTCAGAGGAGCTTTGTTTCTACTTTGCCTTAAGAGCTGCAAAACCTTAAAAAATATAATTATGACCCTCCCAGTCCCAAAACGCCCTGTGAGGCAACCTTTTTTTTTCTCCCATAAGCTCTATGACTCTTTTAATTGTTGATCCTTCAAGTTATTTGGGAAAATGACACATTTTGTCTTGGTTCTGAAAAAAACTTGAACCATTAATATACAAAGATTAAAATATCTGCTTTACAAATTTAAATTGTACGATTGCAGATTCAGCCCTGTGCTGTGAGCCAGCAAATCTCTCACTGAAGTGCCTACATTTTTTGATCACAAAAGATAGGATTATGCCCACAGTACTTTTGGCACTGTTTCTACAAACATTATGCATGAACTAAGTGAGAATTCACATCTTTCTGTTTACATTGATTCATTTTTTTTTCTCACTTCCCTCACTAAAAAAGACTATCAGGCAAGTTGGATGATGTATTGCTGCACTTAAGCTTTCAAAATCCTTTAGCAGTATTTTTTTCTTCAGTTTTAAAGAGCAAATATTACTTCCAGATATGTGTTAGCAGCTTTTCCACAAGTCATGTTCTTATAATGGTGGTAAAATATTTTTGCTATAGAGCATAAGTTTACGGAACAGTTTCTGTGTTTTGGAAATTTTCAATGCCCACGTACAAATACAGTTTGTGACACCAGTACAACTTGTCTCTTGGGAATTCTGTGTGTAACTGTGCCAGATATTGTGAAACCAACCATTTGAAAATACATGTATTCATTAGTTTAAAAATAACCTTTGAGTTTGGAATACCATATTTATATTCCATGCAATTTTCCAAATAAATAGCAGTCTTTCCACATAGCACTTCAAACAGAAGACATGAGTAAAAGTATAAAGTGGGCACAATAAAAAAATAATGGAGTTATTGACCCAATTTCAAGCTAGAATATGAGACTATTTGCAAATAAAGTGCATTAAACTGTCTTTTTTTTACCTTGGATGAACTCAAACATGAGTGCCTTTTTCTGAAACTTTGAGAGCTGAGAAAAATCTCTGAGACAAGTACTTTATAATAAAAAAATCCTCCATCACAACCTTCTTTTTAAATGACACTGCTGGCATGTTCCTCTGTTGTAGTCACTCCTTGTCTGCTGAGCCCCAATTTTCTGAACAATAACTTGAGTTTCTCAAACAGCCCAGAAAACTGAAAGTGAGAGAAGAATTTAATGTTCCTGTCATCACAGTGAATCAGAAGAGCCTCGCAATGAAATAATACATAACTCTCACTTCAGTATCTATGCCATAACTCCAAGCCTCTGAGGGCTGTGAAAATCCAGCAGGGACCCAAAACTGGCAGGTGTCATATTTAATGTGTGTGCAGTCACATTCCAAACAAATAGCTACACTCCAGGAACAAGCTAATAATTCCGAGTAAAAGAATCCAGATATGTACTTTGGACTGCAGAAGAGATATTCCTTAAAAAGACTTCTATACAGGCCACCTCTTTTGTTTGTCATTCAACCTTTCTACAAAATCATCAATCTTGTTTTTTACTGGGAAATGATTGTCATACCAAGAGCAAGACTCTGCTTTTTTGGCACGGTTCTGCTGTGCTGTAAACAGAAATAATCATTCAATTTTTTCAATTAATTCAGCTATGTTATGGGCACTCTCTGAATTCATCAAGCCAGAGGAAGCTGGGGCTGCTGCAAGCCCAGGGTGAAAGCAACAGAGCCAGTTTGTGCAGAGTTTGGGTCTCAGGCTGACCCTGAACTACAGCTGTGTATCAAGGACTACACAGCAGCTAAGGGACACCCTACCACAGCAGGGGATACCCTACCACAATAAACAAAACCAAAATATTTGTTCCCTGAAAGGTAGCCAGGATTCCCTTTGTCTGTGGCCTTTCTGCCTGTATCCATTCTGCTGCAATACCTGGAGAAGTGGCAAACACTAGGTGGACATGACCAAATCTCCATTCTATGTCATACGTTCCAAAGCTGCAGGGAATCTCAGGGTTGATTGCCAGCCCTGGAAGACAGGCATTTTTTAAAAGCTTAAGGTAGACTGAAAGCTTTTATAGCTGAGCTACACCAAGAAAACAGTAAAACTGTAACATTTATTACCAAACCAGGTCAGAGTAATTTTTCATATATTAAAAGACACATTCTATCTCTCCATGACAAGGTTACAAAAATTCTATAATAACTTAGCACTGATTAGCTAAGTCAAATAAATTAATTTTAAAATTTTATCTGTTACATTTAAGATACAGCCTTTCATATAACCATTCGCATCTTATGGTTTTAAGGATTGTTTCTCACATGTAGAGCACAAATAATACTTCTGAAATAGAACATTCCCAAGGCTTAATATTTTCAGGCTGATTTTCAGTGGTGTTAAACACATGACATTTTCTCTGTAGTTGGGGTAAGCATAGGACAAATGAATCAGATAATTAAATCTCACAGGTTATAATCTAGGAAAATTCTTATCTACTTTATCTAAGAAAAGAATTATCAGTTTCCTGTTCTCTGCATTTCTTTCAAGGGACATTAAGATGCTACTGATAATTTTGGTACAGAGAAAGGAATAAGCATATTAGCATTTATTCCAGCAAATCATTGTACCCGGTATCAGCAATGTATTGCCTGTAGATTTACCAGTTTAATTTTACTTTCTTAAGAATAATTGTTTTTCCTTTGTGCTCAGATATGATACAGTGAAACAAAGTTATATCTGTGAATTTACTCAGTAAATCAACATCCTATATATTAATTTTTCTTGGCTAATTCACAGTGAGGATAGAGCATTCCTTTACTGACAGATGATATTATTAAATATTTAGCTCACACAATAGATAATTGGAGTATTTCTGCTGTAAGTATTAATTTACTCATGCTGGTGATTCATGCTGATCCACATGAGAAAAACTCATGTAGCTAAATTCACACTTTAAGCCGTAGGAATCAGCAGCTGAATTAGAAGATAGAAATTGCCATCTAACCCACGCAGCAGCAGAGAGATGGAACGCAGGCACCTAAACAATTCATCACATTGCCTTTATCCACAATTTAAATTTTTGTGCAATTCCTCTTGGGATGCACAGTACATTGTCAGACTGCATCATGTTGTTTCCCTTTTCAAATTCTAACTCTTAAAAGAATAGTGTATGACGTAAATTTAAATTTAACTTGGGCTTTTTCAAATGAAGATTTTTGGGTACTGATTTATATAATTCTGCATATGACCGGTGTTTCATGTAACCTGTGATGCTTGGAACTTGGATAAACATGGATAAGCAAAGGCTTCCTGTGCTGTTAATCCTTGGCAAAAATCAGGCTATTGCCTAGAGGAAGACACTAATGATATGCAAATTCTGAAATGAGCTTGTTTCCATTAATATGGTGTAATAAACCAAACTCAAGTTCTCCTACTTCAATTCACATTTACTCATTCTCTTCAGAATCCTGTGTTACAGAATGTAGCATACAGAGCTGTGTCTAAGCAGTTTTAGAAAATGGAAAAATGAAATGGATTTTAGCTCTAGAAAGTCACAAACCAAAAACTTCAGCCTATACATAGTCTCATGCTCCCTATGGTATGGATGAATATTCCTGTTGGATCCCTGAAATCTACATCCCCTCCCCTCAGCATAGTGTTGTTTTTGTATTCAACTGGAATAAATGCAGCAAGCAAAATGAATACAAGAACACTTTGTCCATCTTTTTCTTTATAGCATGAATGTAAATCTTTTTCTGTTCAGAATATTGTTTTGAACACTGGAGGCATCACAGATTAGGCAGGTGCCACAGACTCTGCAAGGGCTAATAGTGACAATGAGAGCAAAGTCTCTTCACTTGACACACATTTTTGTGACAGTTGAACAGGCAACTGCAGTTTCGTGATTTGTTCGATTTTCATGGTATGTTATTCAGGAAGAATAGCAATACGACATGTACATTTATAGATTTAGTAATTTTTCCTACCTCTCACTGTTTGCAGAAGAATGATATTAATATTTGAGTAATTTAGATATACTTTCCACTAAAACCAGGTTGGCATGAGGACTGTGGCAATCTTCCACGTGAGTCTTAGAATTGTGGAATCACACTGACATAGCAGCACAAGACTGACATTTGGGTGGGAAGTGGAACTAGGAAAATATAAAACAAAAATTCTCCAAGAATTCTAAATGGATAATGCCACCTACAACTTGACTATCTAAAAGTTGTCTGTATTTTACTTGGAAGTTTCCCTGACACCCTCTTGCTGTTCAGACACTGGAAATAGCAATCTTGTATAAATGACAGAGTGAGCACATGACTTGAGAGATTACTTTACACAGATATCCTGTGAGCACCTTGTGTAGCTGGTCAGCTGTCCCTCTGTACAGACACGGCATAAAACAAAAGAAAAACCCTGCTTTCCATGTCCCCCCCTCCTCTGTCCAACAGATATCAATTCAATATTCATCTTGGTTTCTTTCAGAGGGAAGGAAAAAACAAAACCTGTTTTAATTGATTGGTCATGTGATGTGCCCTGTGGATGGTTTTTCCATCCTTTTCACACACATTCTGCAGTCACGGTTTGTGAGTGCTGCTAATCAACACAGCTACCAGCTGCCACTTTGGTTTCATCAGCAGGCTGATATACTGGGTTTGGGTAATCTTGTTCATGTATTGATCTTTCTCTTGAAGCTAACACTCTTCTATCAAACAATCATGAACCTGATGACTCAAATTTAAATAGCTGCAGAATCATTAATTAAAAAGCAATGCCTAGTAGTAATTTAAAATACGTGCTTCAATATTTATGTACCTCTCTGGACTAGAAAGTGAGTGTACAGCACTCATTAACGGAAATTAAATTTAATTTGTCAATTTTTTTGAGTTAAACTTTGCTAGATTAAAAATCAACAGTAAACAAGGAAAGGAACAGCTGCAGCTACAGCTGCTGCTTTGTAGCCACTTCAGTTTGGCTCTCCCCTACATGTACATGTAACTTATAAATTACATCAAAGGATACATTAAAAAAAAAAAGAGAAGTTGTGAAAGTGTGGAGGAGGAAGAAGAGAGAGAGAGATAGTGCTTAGCAGGACATTAATTTCTTACCAATAAAGTGTCATTTGGAAAACAGCAGGTGACAATGTAATAAAAACTGTGCAGAGAGCTGAAATGAATACAAATGCCAGGAATACACTGGAAGTGTCCGGCAGTTCTGCTCTGCAGTGAGTCTGCTTGACAAACATTGCTCTGCAGCAGGCATAAACTATTCAGCAGAATTAAATATTTAGCTGTGCCATATCTCAGTCCTGGGCCCTTGTGAGCCCACCTTATAGCAAACTGACAGATCTCAGGCAACACCATGGGGCCATTAATTGCCACCACACCATGGTGGTGGCCCCAGCACGACCAGAGCTTTGCACTGTGCAGCATGATATTTGCAGAAGAACTGTTGTGGCTTGCAGAGTTGGGTTCTCTTTGAACAGTGTTACCACTGAGCACAACTAGAGACAAAATACCACATATTTAGAAAAACTGAGTACAAAGAGCGATGTAGTTTAAGGTCAGCTGAAAATGTTTCACTGCAGTGGCTCCTGCTCAAGCCTCTCAGACAAAGGAGCAGCAGCTCAAAGCAAATGGAATGGTTAAAGGAACAGCTCTGGAGTGAGAGCCACGTCAGAGCCTGAGTGAAGCATTAATGAGCTGGAGAGACAGCACTCTCCATGTGTTTAGTACCATGCAAGCCCAAGTACAACATGCCTAGGTACCATCAAGCCAGGGCACTTGGGTGTCATGAAATCTCTAAGCAGAGAATTGTGTGCTACCAGACAGCTAAAAACCCTTTTCATTTGTTCTAACTGGTAAAATCTTAATTTCTGAGAGAAACGAAATACACAAATCTGTTTAAAACAGAAAAGCTGTAATGCAAAACTGAAGGAAAATCAGTGTTTGTAAGCTCAAGTGTGAAAAAGAAGAGATGTATTCAAGAAAATACATTTCCTCGGTTTCTCCCTTCTGAAGGAAGGTAAAGCTTCCCAGAAAAAAGTGAGATTTCATCGTAAAATAAGGGGATAAATTATAAAATACTTACTACAATAAATACAGCAGACAGCTATGTTCACTTTGAAAAGTCTGACTTGTTCCTGGATCTGTACTACAAGTGTGTTAATTGTTCCCTTTGGAGAGGAACCACCTTTTTTGACAAAAAAAGAAAAATAGCTTTTGCATGTTTTGTACTACAGTTGTTCTACAAACCCCAAGCAAACTATTTTTATTTTTGATACTTACTAAACTGACATCGGGATCCAAAGAAATATATATAATTAATGTATCAATGAATAATTGCAGATAGTTCTACACAAGCATAGCTCTGAGAACTACAACTCCCTCTGTGCTAAAGAAAAATATATAAATATGGCCTAGAAAAATCAAAATAATTTTAATAACTAAAGAGTTACAGTGGTAAAATGTAGAACAAAGTTATGTTCTACAGTTGTAAACCATAAGAACAAGTCATAAATGCAACTATATTAAGCCCCTATTTCTTTTTTAGCCTAAGATAGTTTAAAAGACATGGAGGGAGAACGTATGCATGAAATAATGCATTATTTAGGTCATGAATTCCTTTCTACAGATTTGTATGCTGATGATATTAGATGGTAGAGTCAACCTCAGCTGAAAAATGCAGGTCAAGTATTTTGGCATGAGATTCATATTTTTTAATTTTCTGTCCAATCTACAATCCATGCAGTCTTGTCCCATCAGCTTTCATTAATTCTCTTTTTGTCCTTTACCTCAGTCTTTAATTTTTCTTTCTTGGAGTATTTGTTACAGTATTAGAAGTTTCAATGAACCAGACCAATAACTTCCTACCTCAGTATATTTGTCAGCTACCTGGTATCTAATACTACATCTAGTTTGACAGATTTTTTTTTTTCCTCAAAGTGCAGTTTCATTGCAGTTTCAGTATTCTGGAATGGAAATTGTCTATCTCCCCTTCATCCTTATTATGACAATTAATTTCCGTTTTTTCCAGATACACTTATTTTCATTTCAGCAGTTACCCTGTCTCCATCCTCATGCTCCACGTTATCACCCTTGCTGGAAACTGAGTTAATGTATTCCTTTCGTTCAGGCACAATATCTTGATCAGCTCCAATCTTATTTTCCTTATTGTCCAAACATGGACACACCATTTTATCTTATGACTAAAATATCATTTCATCAGTTTTAATTTCCCTCCTAAAATATAGTTGTGTTTTTCTCTTGACAATTATTGCTTAAGTCTGATACTCCCTCACCTTTGAGATCTTGCTTTCTATGGGATACATCTTTCTCTGTGGGCTGCTTGTATTTTCCTTATATTCTTTCTGAGACAATAATTATTCCATTTCTCATTGCACTTTGCCCCTCAGGGAAAGTTCCCATCAGGCAAAGTTCCCTTCCCTTCATTGCCTTCCCACTCCCTTCTGGAATACAATACAAAATGTGTTATTTTCAGTGCTATGCTCCCACCACAAATATTTGCCATGAGTCACTCATAGCAGTTGCAAAATCCCTCAAAGTTTCTTGACTTAGAGGAAAACTGAATAATTTTAAAAGAGAAAAAGTAGAAATATGTAAAGTCTACTCCCTGAAATAATAACCAAACAAAAATAAAAGAATGATACCTCAATATCATCCATCATACAAAAAAATTATCATAACTCAGACAACATGTATTTTTTAAAGAATACAGAGGAATAAAACATCCAGCAGTGAGTTAACAATTCTGGGCTACATTTGGAAGGTTTGGTAATGAAAACTCTTTTGCTAAATAACGTTTTCCATTGTTGCAAACATGATTTCCCTTAAATTTTTCACTTTGTAGGAAAACACTATTCAGATTAAAGTGTTATAATGCTACTGTGACTTCTGAAAAAAATAACTTTCAAGGACAGGAATTAATCAAGAGATAAGGATAGATGTTTGTATACCTCTCTTCTCCCAACTGTGCCAGCTCAAATAATATCTTCAGCCTAAACAGCTCTTCTTTTTCCCTGCATCAGGATAAAGACAGTGAATTGTACCATCTAAGAAAAAGAGTTTTCCAAGTATTCCATTAGAATTGTTGTATTTTATATTAAAAAGAAAATTCTCTTTCAGAGAACAATCCCTCTGTAGGAGCTGTATCCTTAGGGCGTCCATTAAGGAACACAAAGCATCTATTGCACGTAAAATGAGAAAAAAAAAAGAAAAGAAAATAAACCATTTTTTTTTGCCATGACCTAGAGCGGAAGGGTCTCCTGACTAGGGTAGGAGTATTCTCTGTCATAATCACTCTCCTTCAAATCTTCAAAGCTCCACCTTTGTTATTTCACACTGGATTAGTGCCTCTGCTCTTCCTACATGGGGCCAAGAGCTCTGAACCATCATGCACCTGATGCTGCAGCCAACTGTTTTTCCTGGCTGAAATCCTGTATTTTGCTTTCTCCAAATACTCCTCAGCTATTTATTGTAACAGGCAGTTTATCTTAAAATTGAATCAGCATTAGCTTCTGCACAGAAGTACAATTTCAGTTTGAACTGATGGTCTTTCTGGTGAGTTTGTTGCTTGATTAAATCCCCAAGAGAAATTCAGCTAGGATGCACAAGATATTTCACTGCAAGAAGATCTGGAGTGAGAGAAGTTGTTGTGAACATAATTTAGATTGTACTAAATTTCGATTTTACTGCAAGAACTTTTAGATCCTAGACTTCCTTTCATAGCAGATCTTCAGTATTTATTTCAGTTTAATCTGAGTACAAAACCTTGACTAGCACAGCAGGGGAAAAGGCTGTTCAGGTTTTTTATCCATTGCCATTTTTAACATTATGCTTGTCACTTACATGCAATTCTCCACCACTAGACAAAATATTCCCTACACATTTTAAAAATAAACAGCAAAGGAAAATACTTAAATAAATATCAAAGAAAATTTCCTAAATAAATATCCAAGAACACTACCTAAATAAATACCATATGAGTAAATAAAGGAGAATTCAATTAATTTCTTTTAAGGTCCATTAAGCTGAGCAATGACCCACCCAGGAACTGTAAGCTCTAAAGGTCTCAAACCAAAGTACAAAACTGCCTCCTCCCTTCATCCTTGCCACTGTTCTAACAGAGAAACCTGGTTTTCAGATTATGCCTTTCTGAAAAACTTCTCTTCAAGGTACACTGCTAGGGTGAGATACCTTTACTAAGGAGTTAACACCATGGAAAAAATCAGACTAAATAAACCCTCAAAGATGTACCTGCAATTGATTTTGTTTCTTAGAGTTTGCAATCTTGCATTGCTAAATGAACACCCATAAATAAAACTATCTCAAAGCAGAGATCAGCTTGCTATTATTATATAATCTTTAAAGAGAGAAAAAGATCACAAAAAAAAGAGAAGTGGGGAATTATACAGCAGATTTCTAGGTTGTTGCAAATTTCACATTTGAGAAATCAGAATCTCCCTAAGCTTTTGGGCTTTATTAATAAAGAAATATCAACCAGGCAAAATGCCTGCAACCCTGGCAGCCCTTCTGCCTGCCTCAGAGCTCCTAAGTACCCTGCATCTGTTCAGCCCACCTTTGCAACTCACTTGCTAATTTCAGCCACAGTACAGTTAGAAATTGTGCTAGAATGAGAATTCCAGGGTGTTCTTCTCCTATTCATCAAAAAAAAATGCACCGTTGGCTGGTTTTGAAATAAGATTTCATTTTAAATATCTTACCCATTTTAAAAGAAGTCTAATAAAATACTGCACAGTGAGCCTCAGATTAGATAGACTCTGCAGTAATGTTTGTATATAGAAATATCCTGTGCAGTCTGTAATAAATTTTCTGGTTTTTGAGAATAATTTTTTTCCAATAGCCCTTCTGGAACATTTAATTTTAGAATGGCACACTGGGAAATCTATACCCCATCACATAACACTATCCTCAACATATATTGGTACACACATACATATATACAATATATGTGTGTGTGTGTATGTATTTTTACATATTTTCTAATATTCATAATGTATATTTATTTATATTTTTCTGATTATTTTGAGAGGAATGTTCTTTTCCAGGAGGCAAACTTTAAAACCTGAAGTTCCCCTTTCAGAAGATGCTTGTTGCTTAGAACAGATATTCCCAAAGCAGTTTTAAATATCTTAGCATTTATAGATGCTTTATGCAGCATTTAGGTAGAAAAATCAGAACTTGGCTCATGATTTACTTGCTCATCAATCTGACAACATCCACAGGGGAGGCTTGCAGTGGAGAACACAGGAGCACCACAACAATGCAAAATCCTGCTGGATTAGTTCATTTAATGCATGTCAGCAGTTTAAGTTAAGCTAACTGACCTTACATACAACTAAGCCACATTTACCACCTATAAAATGAATTTTTCAGCTTCTGCTAGAGAACCTGAGCCATAATCTGAACCCAGAGAAGAAAAGCACAAGACAGAAACATTCTAAATCCAGATTTTGAATGTTTGTATAGTCATCCTTTCTCTGACAAATCACCTGTTCCCCTCCATTCTCAAGTGCTAAAGACACAGACCTCATTAGGTTGCAGGTAACTGTCAGAAGTTCTTGTCACTTTAAATCAGGTACTTTTCCTAGCAACTTAAGCCTAAAACATTATTTAGTCCATTAAAGATGCTATGATCACAGCAAGGGCTGATTTGCAGCTCACTAGAGCTTCATCAATACCCCTGTATTTTTACAGCTCTCTCACAGTGCTCTGGTTGGGAATTGTGACCTAGAGGAAATGTTTCAGAAGGTCTTCAGGATTATAGAGCACAAGAATTAAATCTACAGCTGGTGTTGCCAACTAAGGGTTTTTATCCGTTCCAAGTACTGAAAAGATATCATTTTAATAAGATATAGTCTTCAACACTAAGGATACTTCAACACTGTCAGTTAAGGAGAAATTTACACAGGGCACTTGTTTTCACCATAAAACTCATGAATAAAACAACAGCAGAATGAGTAACATGTTCAATCAATATTATAATTACCAGGGGTCAGTTAGAGAGGTTTTGGCTATCAGTTTCAAACATTTATTTTCTCAAATAAAGACCCTCCCAGTGACAGCATATTCAATGCCAAATATCTAAAGAAAAAAATCCTATAAAGATTGCCTTACTTTTCAAAGCCATTGTTTTTTTCCTTTAAAATATACTGCTGCTCACATACCACAACATCTTTTCTTTACAATATTATAGATATTTTAAATTATTTTTAACATTTTAATTTTCTTTCCTGAAATATATAGATTTTATTTTAAAAATCACATAAAAACTACATTAAAATCCACTGAAATCCCAGAATTAAACATTCATATGTATGGAATTCTAAAATGCCTGTATATGGTCTCTATAAAATCTGATATCATGGAACCTTTTGAAGAATGTATAGGGTAACATCCCTCAAATAAGAAGCTATGAATACAACTGGTGGTGCTTTTAAGGAATTAAGCTTGACGCCACTTAAACAATCAGAATTACACGTTTATTTCAACATTTGAATTCTTTATTTTTTTTCTTCTTGGAATACTACTAAGCTAGAATATTACGGAAAAACTAAATCCAGTGTGGGCATTTTGCCCTTGGAGTTAGATTATCATTATATTCATGGTGGTTATTTTTCCACTAACAAATGCAAAGATAATGAAACTGAAGAAATGCAGTGGTGCAGCCCATAAATAAACACCAATTTCCTCTTTAATTCTTGAGTATATCTCCAGGAGTACATAATGGTTTTCAGGTTTTAATTCCTACAAAGTATATCCAAAGAATAACATTCTTTCAACCACAATGACCTAACAGATTTTCAGTCCATACCAACTGCTACAGCTCCACTGACATCACAACTGTTTATATGGGACACCCAAGAGTCTTAACATGGAAAAACACTGAATTTCATTGCTTCTCTCCTACAGCCTGACCTTCAGGCAGTTTGCAGAGGCACCAACATCATATCATCCACAATACCATATGCTGCTTTATCTCTTAGTTCATGATTAAATTACACTTTTAAAAGCTGAAAAAGCTTTTGATATTGATATGCAGGAACAAAGGTTCCTGCTTCTGAAATTCAAGCATTTTCCTTTAAGACTCTTCTGTTCTTTACGTCCCATTTCAGTCCCGACTTCAATTTTTTTAGCAAGGTGATTGTTTTCTGAAGACCTTAACAGAAGACATTTCCTGCTCATATACGGATGACTAGTTCATTAATATTCCTATGCCCTTCACAGAAAGTTGTTTTTATGTTCTAATCATCTTTCCAGAGGCCAAAAACATAAACCAGGTCATTATGAGTTAATTCAAATCAATGTCCAATGACTTCCTAATTTTCATTTCACACTTGATAGCCTTAGTGTCGGCTTTTGGCAATGGTTCCACTGAAAGACTCTTATCAGATATTTTGGGAAGTTTTTTCATCTTTCTGAAACCATGCCTAATCAAGAGGGCAGCAGCATAAAAACACATCCACAAACCATTTCATAGGAAAATGCCTGGAAGTTGGAACTGTCTTCAACTGAAACATCTCTGCTCTAAAGCTTTGCTAGGATTTATACTGACTAAATGCAGGACAGAAAAGTGGCAATAAAGATTTAAATTCCATCTGGACCATACTTTCAGTTCTGTTTACTTGCAGGATGTGCTAAGGGGCAACACCACCATGGAAATAAAGGGATGCATTTATGGTTTATGTAGCACAGACCGTAAGTAGTAAGCACAGACCATCCAAAGGACTTTCAGACTCCACGTTTTAATACCTAAGGAAAAGAATTGCTCTTGTGGGTTTGGAAGTGGTCACTATAGGATTTTATTTTTCTTGTGTTAAATTGGGCTGTAAAACTTCCCAAAAGGATTTTAGTGATTAATGAGCGCCATACTCCTCAAAAAAGCATGCATTACTCTGTTCTAGATGGAAATAATAAAATCCTATTTTGGTGGTGTTTTGCCTCTACAATCCTTATATTTAAAGGATATCTAACCACATCTTTTTTTGATTTTAGGATTTTAGTTTACTAAATAATGGTTGATGGAAAAAATATATATTTTTGAGGTATAGTTTGAGCTTTATGTCCAGATTTAGAATATTATTTTCATTTTGGTTGTGGGGGCTTTTGGTTGGTCGGTTGGTCACCCTTTTGATGATGCATAAACCCAGTGCTCTCAGATGAAGAATTTAAAACCCAGTGTTGTTTTCAATGTTTAGACAACTTCTGCTATTTTAAAAGTTTGTTGCAATTCTCTGATGACTGCACTGAAATTTGTTGCTTATTTCAAATATAACTCAACTCACTCCTTTTTATATTCCTTATTTTACAGCATTCCTACCCAAGTCACTTCTAAACCACAAGAATAAACTTTGTTTTCATTAATTCTACTATTACACTTCTAGGCAAAACTTTAATCATTCAATTATGTCTGTTGTTCCTAATTGTTTTCAGACTCACCTGATTAAAAATAGTGGATTGGGATGGTTTGGATCTGAGGCTTTTTGGGGATTTTATTTTCTCTGAACACAAGGAGGGATTCTGTTGTATCTAGAAATCATCATGTTATTCTAAGGAGACAAATTCATGATTTAATTCTTAATGATACCCAAGTAAGCTGCTCATAGAAATTTAAATTACAGCTTACAAGCATAACATGAATCAGAGCATTGGTTTAATATTATTCTGTATTTTGATTTTTTCCCTGTTCAAGCATCTATTACATTACTAAACTTAGGACTCTTGTGGGATGAAGCTACACTAAGGCTTTACATAATTATTTTACTACTACTTTTACATTCTGTGGAATTTTTCCAGTTTCATTTGTCTCTTTTAGTCTAAGACTACTCCTTACTTTTTAGATTGCTGTACTCTAACTACTTCCATGTCACTGTGGAAACAAAGAGTTTTCTGCTTTTATAGAATTTTGAATCTTTCTTCTACTCTGTGTAATTCTTTCTTTTCTGCTGTTTGAAATCTTGGAAATGAGATCTCTTTATTAATTGCTAATTAATTTCAACATTAATCTAAAAAATACTTTGAGAAGTGCTTCACTGACTTATATGAATCTCTCATGATATAGCCTCAAGGGCAGAAAAATAAATGAACAATATTAATGTGAAGGTTGTTTGATGCAAAAGTTTGGACACAACTATTGCAAATGTTATGTATTAATACTCTACTACTCAGATTTGGATTCAAGATCAGAGGCAGAAGAAATAAAAGATCACTTGAAAAGGCTTCAAGATGAAAGTACGCAGCTGTCAAAAAAAATACCCCTAATTCTGTTTAACATCCAATTCTGCCTCCCTTTCCCCCCATCATTCTAAAATTAGGAAACCAGTGTGCAACGATGAATTAGTCCTGTAGGGGGAATTCTAATTGAACAACGTGGAATAGCAGCAGGTTATGCTTTGGCCTTTCTCTAAAAAGTGTAATGCTTTTTGAAGTGTAGTTTACTCTAAAGTTGTGTTTTGGTTCTGGTCACTGATACATAAGCAAAGACCAGCATATACAACAAAAACATAACATCACTAGTCCAGGTCTCAATCCTGAACATATTTTAAGCAAATAAATTTCCAATCCCCCTTTTCCTCTCTAGCCAATTTACAGAACACATCCATTAGCATTGGTCAAGACTTTACAGAAATATTGTTTTCAGTAAAAGTATTTAAATGAAGAGAAAGTTTTGGAGG
>JANRMJ010000107.1:6459441-6469761 GCA_025584955.1 Alethe diademata
TTCCTAGTAAAGAACTGTTATTCCTATTCCCATATCTTTGCCTGAGAGCCCCTTATTTTCAAAATTATAATGATTTTAAGGAAGGGCGTTTACATTTTCCATTTTAAGAGAGGGTTCTGCCTTTTTTAGTAAACACCAGTCTTTAAAGCCAAGACTATAGGGAACTAGAAGGACTTCCCTTTTCCAAGGTTATACTTCTTTGGGAGAAGATACCCGGTAGTTGTTAAACCTTGAGCTCCACAAAAGAAAACAAATGAAATCCATCTCATAAAAGAGAAGGAAAATCATCTACTATTTTCAAGTAGCTATAAACCAGTGTGTATTAGCAACTCAGCAAGCCATTAAATAAACTTGTTCTCGGTCTTGAATTCCTCAAGGTCCCATTTAAAAGAAATTAGGAGCTTTTTGTATGCAGAAAAATCAAAAGTGCATACTAAAATAATGTCCCAAAAATTATATTAATTCAGAAGCGGTTGGTTGACTAAAACAGCTTTGCCACCAATGTGTTTATAAATGTATTTGCTGTTATTAGAAAGTACTAGAGCTATTACAAAAGTATACAAATGCATTAATAAATCATAGTAATTACACAGTGTTTTACATCTTTACAGTGCCATGCAGAAGTGTAGTACAGAAATACATTTCATTATTAGACTTTTATTGTTTAGTTAGATGCTTTTCCTCCCACTTTTGTGGCAAGCCTCACAACTGAATTGTCTCTCAGACTTATCCTCTTTTTTCCAGATCACATTAGGTCACTTAGTTAAATAGGAAAGAC
Organism: Alethe diademata; assembly: GCA_025584955.1. Lineage (NCBI taxonomy): Eukaryota > Metazoa > Chordata > Aves > Passeriformes > Muscicapidae > Alethe > Alethe diademata. The sequence goes on from JANRMJ010000107.1 coordinate 6,460,220, forward strand.
ATTTTCAGGCCAGGGCAGAAATTTCTTTGTAAAATAGGGAACTTCAAAAACTAAAAATTAGAAATCAATTTCAGGTTGAAAATTATTAAATTTCCATGTGAGAAACAAAACAAAAAAAAAAAATTCTCCAAACCTCTTTGACTAATGCCTAGACTAAGTTTCTTCAAAATTTTTTTCAAGTAAATCTTTTTGCTCATGACATGCAAAGAGCAGGTTTTTTACTATAGCTCTTCTGAAGTATTCCATTTAACACAAGGGACTGAAAAATATAAGAAGGTGTCTACTGACACGAAAGAAAAATTACACTGTTTAGCCTTCATTTACAATAGACATTCTCTCAGAGAGATGAATACTAGAGGTTACATTCACTCAAGAAATATTTTTTTTCTGTGAATGGAATTTTCGGAGAATCTTAGGTCTGTACAATTACATTCTGAAGAAGATGAGCCTTATCTTGTCCATATTCTTAACCATGTAAAAAAACCTTGTTTTGAAATTATTTTACATGAAAAATCACTGGTTTTTCAGAAACTAATAGGAATCAAAGAACCCTTGAGTCAAACTACAGGAGACATTTGGATTAGTCTCCATATGGGATATCTCAATGGCAGCAAAAAAGACAGGATAAACCTGGAGGAAAGCTCACTGAAGTTCTCAACCAGCTCGAGACAGAATAGGGTCAGTTCAGAGACCTCTGACAAAATGAATCTGGCTAAGAAAGGAGGAAACCTCCTAAGGGATCAGCATGAATAAACCTAACCAAATAAGGGGTTGTCTTCACAACTCTTCTGCTCTTTCCAATGCAAATTCTTGGCAAACAAAACAATACAAATTCAAATAGAATCATTTAAGAACAGCTGTGACATGTTTCTTTACCTAGACTACAAGCTAAAATAGAAAGGCTCTTTAGTATAAAGAATAACCAATATGAAATGAAATGCTGACAACAGAGATTTTCATACTTAATGGAAAAAACCATACATATTCTATAAGTCTCACTGCAATTTAAGTAGTTTGACTGTACCCTGTGGATATGTAACTGTGATTGTGGAAGCTCCAAATTTCACAACTAGTTGCCTTGGAATCAAAGATGAAAATGTTTCAAGTTTTTTTTCATTATTGTTGTCTTTGGGGTTTTTTGCTGGTTTTTTTTTTGTTTGTTTTTTTTTTACATCAGAACTTCTTTGTGTACAGCCTACACAGGCTCATCAACATATGAAATGTAAAATGTAAAATGTAAAATAAACCTCCACAAATTAAAACACTGGGATAGCATTAATTATATATCACTACCATCCCTTTTTTCTCAGAAAACTCTGAGAGGTACTGAAATATAGGCCAAAATAGCTACAAGCTTGAACTTGATACAAATTTCATCAGAACGGAGAATTTATTCTAGTCCATGAAACAGCAAGATTCCTGTTGAATGTAATGAGATCATTTCAAAGAACATGAGAAAATAGGATTCCATCTTACTGTAAATTGCCCACATGTAAAACCAGATTATTTTCACAAAGACACCTACCTAGATGAATCTTTTTTGAATTTGTAAAAAGTAGACTGCAGGATTGGAGAATTGGAGACTTCTTAGCTATACAGAACTCCCTCAAAACCTCTCCTGAGATTCCAGACAGAGACTATAGATGGTCTCACCTTTTTTTTTTTTAATACATGTTTGGTAAGTTTGGCTTTGATGACCCAAATGCTACAAAGCTTCCTGACAAATACTGGTAACAGCAGAAATGGTTTTGAATAGAGAAAAATATATTTGCACAGCTACAGCAGCACCCAAGGTTTTTAAAATGCTTGTAGATGTTTTCCCCCTAAGGCAGCAGAAGCTTATGAGTAATATCCCTTGCCTTCCCCATCTCTGACCCAACAGCAAACATTTGCAGTACTCCACTGGTCTGAGTTCAAATATGAAGACAACAGACCAATTCCCTTCAGTTAATAAATGCTAACATAATCCATCCCATCATCCTTTTATCCCATGGAAAAATGTGCTGTATAAGCCTTTTGCCATTATTAAAAAGTGCCCAAGTTCATAATTGTCATTGAACAAATTCCCTTTTCTACTTCTAGCTATGAGGTACCTACTTATTGCAATTTAAGTGAACTTACTCAGCCTGTCTGCTGCTACATCAATCTTTCAGCTAAATTGTACTTTTGCTTAATTTTAAGAACTTCACTGGTACCAGGTGCTAGGGTAAGGAAGGCTTATTCATCCTAGAGGGACAAGACTGTCTGAGGAACTGTAAAAGACTAGAAAAGGTTAAATGCAATCAAAAGAGTAAAGTGAAGGTTGAGGTAGGAGGAAGACTGAAAATAAAGGATGATAGAAGGACTGAAAAAGAGACTTAGAACTCCTTACATCACTGCATAGCCTGTAAGAAAACAACTCAGTGCTTCTCTAAGTGACTTGCTCCCCAAGGATTCTCAGTTCCTGACCAGGGACCTGTGCATTGCTTTTCTGACAATTTTCCATGCAGCCTTTCTCTTCCAAGTGCCAGCTGCCCAAGGCACACTTCCAAGCCTCTGCTTAGGTGCACACATTTGAAGAGGGTTGAAGGGAGAAGAAATCACTATCAAATAATGAAAATACAAAGCCTACATCTCTAAGGTGACAGGTCATGCTTTGATGAACACAAGAACATGCTTAAATGGCAGATGCTTTCAGCTCATACTAGAATCTACTTGCTTTAGTTTTAGCCATACCACACCATAGCTACTGATTTTTGGAGTGCTTAGGCAGATAATGTGGTGGACAAGCTGAACATTAATCTAGACAATTAAATGACAAATATGATGGGAACATGCAAGTCTGAGTTGATATGTCTCAGGCTGTTTTTCTCTGATTTTAGAATGAATGCCATAAGCTGAATAAACAGTTTATATCTGCACTATTCCCAATCGGAGACATCAAAACTCATTAATCCTTGTTAAGTAAAAAGAACCTTCCCTGTCAATTCCTTGCTTGTGTTGAAAAGCACATTCAGCAAAAGCATTATTGAGCATCCATGCACCTGTGCAATAGATAATAGTAGGAATTCTACCACCTCTTACAAAAGGCAGTGACTTACAGGACAGCTGAGGTCGAGGAAAAAGCATACAGAGAAAAACATTAAAAGGTCCTTCGGAAGATACTGGATATTTTTTCCTGTTTAGAGTTTTAATACATGCTTATCTTGTTCACAATTATCTTGATAATTGAAAACCTACATATTCTTGGTTCATGCAATAGTGTTTGTTTAAACTCGAGCACACGTGACATACAAGTTTTGTCTGATAAACTCTGTGCTGAATAATTGGACTGATGTTGGTCCCAATCCAAGTTTGTCCTTGATCCTCCTGAATCATGCTTCTTTTATATTTAATTTAGCATAATGTCTAGCACTGCATCTCAGCTGTCAGCAGCAAGTAAGAGCTGCAAGACGCAAAAAGGCAACCCCTTCATCTGCCTGTGTGACAACTCCTGGTGCCAAGTTAAAGCAGCTTTTCCAGCACTGTCTGACAATGCAGAGAGAGCTTAGGTGGAACAAACTGTTCAGCTCAGAGCTGGAATGGGAGAGTATTGACAGCCCATACAAAACAAGGAGCAGGCTTACTGTCTCATTGGAGACATTAAACAGGGCTCAGTGGGTGCTGTGTCAGCACTCCCACACAAACTTCTCACAGCCAAATCACTTCACTTGGAATTAAAGAAGGAAGAGACACTCAGAAGATCAGTAATATTTAATAATGTGAGCCATGGCTTTCAGAAGTCTGTATATAGTGGCTTTTTAAGCCTGAGTTTCTGCAGAATTTTATGTTATTCCATCAACTCCTCTGACCTTGTTTCTGACTACAGCAAAGTGCAAAATATTCCAAATTGCAAATTACATTGGAAAGTGAGTAAGATTGGCTCATGTTTGGATGTGAATTTAATTGAACTTGAAGACACCAGAATTATACATCTCTCTCATCAGTCCCATTCTGCTGAGAAAGAAGTAAAAAGAAGGAGTTTTCTGACAAAGGATTCCAGGAAGCCAACAGAAACTCTAGTGTTCATTCAACCCAAAGAACATTTAAGAGACCTGCCAGCCTGATCCACAAGTGATTTGGTTATAAGCACATCAGGAAATGGGAGGGAAAAAAACCAAAAAAACCAAAGTGTCAATAAACTTTACTTTGAAGTTACAAACTTACCTACAGCTCTTTCAAGTAATTTGTTTTCCATAGCAAAACCATATATGATGAAAGCTATCTTAGGAAGCCCATTCATGGAAAGAGTGAGCAGAGCAGCACACCTGACTGTAGCGAGGCAGCCCCAGGACAGCAGAGATTTGTCACTGTGCAGCTGGGTTTGCTTGCAGGGAGAGCTGAAAGCCACATGGCACAGATGGTACTGCAGAAAGACAGCAGCACTGCTCCTGTCACCTCTGGGAGCAGCCCAAAATGTGCCCGTCCTCACTCCCAGCAGCTCAGCTGCCGGGTAAACTCTGCACTTTGTTCGTGTCTGTACAATGCACATACTCAATCCTGAACTGGGAATAACTGCATTAAAGCTAAATTAAATCTGGGATGTATCTATAATCCTTCTATTGACAGGAGGAATTATCAAGGCACTCACAGTCTGCTAATTGCTATGACATTGTCCAATAGCTGAAGGTAAAAACATTAGTAATGCTGATAAGAACATACAAACCACTTGAGATGTAACTCATAGTAAAGAGTGGCAGTCGAAATCTCTTACCATTATGTAATTTTTTGTTTAGATTTTTTTCTTTTAATAGAATATGCTCATTAATGTTCACAAAGTTTATAGTCAAGGTTTATGAAACTTATTTTTCTCAGTTTCGACTTTTTTTATTGCTTTGTTTCATTAAAAGCAATGACTTTTTTCCTGTCACAAAAGACAAGAACTGGGAAATACAGGAAAATATATAGAGAATAAAGAGGGTTATTTCAACTTGTCATGAGCAATGTCTAGAGAAAACCTAAATTTTATTGTAAAATTTTTTTAAAGCACTTTAATGTGTTTAAGTGGCTAATGGATGCAGAGGTGAACAACCAGTGCTGTGATTCTCAAGTGAAATGAGGCACTTACATGGAAAGAATTTTTGTAATAGAAAGACAATTACTTTTTTTATATCCTCCTTGGAGCAATAAGGTTACTGTAACAATCTAGAACAGAGAAACCACTTGTTTTATCCTTTATTCCCTATTGAATTTAATTTGCTACATTCTGTAGCATACATGCATTAAAGTAGTTAAGGGGAGGAATTTCACGTACAAGTTTTCAAGCAAATTACTTGTTCTGTGAAAAGAAATTTTCATAATGTCAGAAGTAAATATCTTGGTTCATAAAAGCTTTCCAGGTCTCTACTTTCCAGTAAAAAGCAGTTGGAATTACAGGAAACTTCTGAAAATGTAGGTTTTCCATAGTACCTTGCAGTGAAGTATGCATTATTATCTATTATGCATTTGTGCTGCATACATCTTTGATATAAAACCAAATCACGTGTATATATATATATATATATGTTCCTTCTCTTCCTGCATTTATATTTTTGACAGAAGATGAATAACCTCTTTCTTTCTAGCTCCATCTTTTATTTTTAATGCAAAAGAAAATACATTAAAAAGCATGGTTGCATCTATTATTGGTTCTTTTCCTCCCTGTGAGATAGAAAATCATTGGCACTCACATCTGGAATGTCACAGGACAAAATGAAAACTTTATAATTAAAAAATACGGGGAATGGACTTTTCCAGCCACCCAGCTGAAAAGATTTTTCAAAGCAATAAATTATTAGAAATAGAGAGTTTGGAATATGGATCATTTCTAGTCGATTTCTAGCAAGAAATAGGAAATATGAGTATAGAGTATTGAGAAAAAACTGTGGGTTTAGCTCGCTGATATATAATTCTCCTGAATTTTCATACATGGTCCAACAGCAATTGAATTTTTCTGATATTTTGTGCAGTTTGTCCCTAAGGACACTAGAAAATTTGAGATAAAATGACAGAATTTTGCTCTGCTACAATATTGCAGCAGAGATTTTGACTTGTGACATGAACCACTCTGACCAAGTGACAGGATAAAGTTGGGTATTAACAGCAGGTTTAGAAGTGTTCGCAGCTATATTTCTACCTGATCCACCGGCCAGTTTTCAGGAAAACTGGCTTGTTTGTTTCCAGAACCCTAAGTTTGAGCTTATACTCTTTTATATTGGCAAAGAAATCTTTAATTTTTTTTTTTCCACTTCTGTGAAGGAAACTCTGAAGAAATATAGTTCTTTTCATTGTTCTTGTTTGTTGTTGTTTTGATTTTTTTTCTTTTTTTTTTTTCTTTTTGAGAAGGGAAATAAAATGGAAAACCAAAATGTATTTCTCACCCACCATCTGAGTTCAAATCACTGCAAGTGATTGAGGTTTAGCTTTAGAAGCATAGAACTAAACAGGAGCAGCTGAATCATAGCTAAGAATTATTATCTGCAAGATATGAAAAGGTCTGACCAGTTTCTGCAGCTGGGCTGACCACCCTTAACCATTTTTCTCAAGCCCTTATATATTCAGCAATGTCCCAGAATAGTTTTCATGGCATCTACAAAAGGAGATTGGAACAAGAAACTGCTGTTGTCTGTTACACTATGAAAAATCACACAGAATAAAGTAATCTAGTACTTGTGCATTTAACAGTTCAGACTGCTTACGCAAAGCCTTCAGTTTGTTAAATTATAAACCTGCTAGAGACACACAATGCGTATATTTGTACATGGGTATAGAATTAAAAACTGAAAACTGTGCCTTTTGGCAGCCTCTTAAAAAGAATGAAAAATTGACATTCTGTAATATCACTGTTGTCCTGCAGTCATACACATAGATACCGAGAGCAAATGCAGCCCTTTTTTAAAAATTGCTTTTGTTTTGGTGCTTTCTGTTTCGTATTTCAGATGGTCAACTTAGAAAAAAGAGCTCAGACAGTGGTCACTGCCCAGATGGTAGGGGATGGACAAGAGCTTTTTGCTGGTTTTTTCCCCTTTTACCATTTCAAGTATTCAGCATGTAAATCTGCCCCCCCAGTTCAGCATGGAAATCTCCTCACTACAGAAAATGCTTCTTTGGGAATACAAAATCAATTCCTGTCCAAAGCAAACTGGGCAGAGTGTTAGTGCAAGCCATAAGAATGCTTTTGATTGAAGGAGCCCTGGTAAGATTCAAGGCAAGCAATATTTTTTTATCTGGTCTCCAAGTCTGACCAACCATATCCACTGATTTTAGAAGGTAATGAAGGTGCCAAAGGCTGTGCTGCCATGATCTGTGCAGATGGCATTCAAAACCACTGGGCATTCATAAGTCCCCTCCTGATTTACTCATTCCTTTTAACATATGAAACTACTCAGACATCACTTTTTAAAAAACTCTGCTTTCTTTTATATCTTTAATTGCTGTTTAACTAAAAACAAGGTGCATTCTGCTCTTTGTGCGCTATCAAAAGCAGAAACATTCTGATTTATTTAAAGATTTCCTTGTTTAGCCAAGGTATTTTTCCTAGCCAAAATGCAATTTTCCCTTTCAAAGAATAAGAACATGGCAAGTTTTTCTCCTTTTCTAAAAAGAACGTAAGTATGTATGTATGCAAGTAAGTATGACAAAGTAAGAGCCAGCAAAAGTTATTATTTTATGACAGCCATTTAAAAGACTTAGGAATCGACACGAGAATTATTTCATGATCTCTGCTTTTGTTGGCAATTATAGCAATGGTATCTGCTTTCCTGAAAATTCATTTCTAGAACATAAGGAAGTAAAATTACTGAGATTACTTTGTTAAGACATGTCATTATATATGACAACTTGTTTTCTGGAACAATTCCCTAAAATCAAAAGACCTTTGAGATGAGAACCTTTCTAACCTTACTAATGAGAAATGGTGTTGAATTAGGGGAAAAAAGGAAATGCTTAGAAACCTTCAGAGTATTTTGGGTTTTATAAAGTCGGTGACAGTTAGAAACATCGGAAAGGAGAGACATGACACCACCTTAGCAGCACTGTCTTCAATAAACCAGCATGGAAACATGAGCCTGTGTTACAAAACAGCCACACTCCCAGTGATCATTAGACCCCCTAGGGCTGCTCTGTTTGGAGATTTTAGTAGTTTTTTACAGTTTTGAATAACAAAAAAAAAAAAATAAAGCTATTCCAGGGCTATAATTGAGGACAAAACCCTGTCCTCTAAACATTTGTGCTTATAAATATGCTAATCTTGCTGTCATTTTGCCTTAAAAGGCAGCAGCCTTTCCTTTGCAGCTCCTGACATGCTTTGATGTGCTGCCCATTTAACTGGTTTAGATGGTATTTTAAAGCAGAATTTAAGAGCATCAGACAACACTGTCACTGTCTTCAAAAAGAAGCTGTTGTTGCTGTAACCAAAGTTTAATAACCATGTGGGAGGGAGACAAGTTCAAAGCAGAGATGGGAAACTTGGGACCTCAGTAGCATCTGGTGCCTTTTTCACGGGTTATGAGAGTTAAATTGCACAGCACTTTGGAGAAACGATTCTATTTGCTTCAATATCCAAAGATAATGCAAGCCACAGAGGATGACAGCAAGGTTGAGGATCCTGATAAATCAAGTATTTAGAACAGTCTATCTCTTTCTACAGTACCCATCAAAAACTTACTGAAGCTCTTGGGCAAAAAAGACAAGACATTTTTTTAAGATCATTTGCACTAAATAGCCCTGACAAGCAAATTTATTCCAGTATGAATATTTACAACACCTGGCTGTCTGAAAGCAACCAGCTTTAAGGAGAGGTAAATAAATCTTCAACTTAGTAAATGATAGGGCTGGGAAGTTTTATATTTCTTCAGTGAAAACCAATCTGATCCAGGAACTAATGGGGAGAAAGAGATCCTTTCCATTGACTCCAGGGAATTTTGGATTAGGCTCTTGATTTAAGTTATTATTTTTTTATTTTAAAATTTTATCCACCATTTAGAATTCTCCACAGTGCTTAGGAAGTATGATCCAAATGTATCATAGAAAAACCAATCCCCTCCCTTCACAGATAATGGCTAAAAAATTTCCAAACACTTTTTTCAAGTTACACCTTTACTGCCAATAACAATGAAAAATTAAAATTTTGTTAACTCAGATTACTCAAACCCAACTTTGCATCTTTGTTTCTAAAGAGAGAAAATTAATAACACTTGGTGCTTTCTATTTCTTCTACTGTGCCTTCCTTCTCCTCCCACTAAAGCAAGTCAGAGTTGATAAGAAAAACAGATAATACAGAGAAAAGTGAGAAGTTCTTCGTATTTCTCTCACTCTCAGGTTGGACAGTTTATTATTTTCATGCAGCCTCCTTTCCCATTTGTGGGCCTCTCATATAGGAACAAACATTCAGCCCGAGGCTCTCAAATAGGCCTCCAGAGAAGCAGTGTGGATGATTCTCTGATTTGTCCCTTCCTCCCAACAGACAAAAGCCTTTTTATTTTCCTGATCATTCTTTATAGCAGTACTTGCATAACATTGCATTTTTGTCTCACTGGCTGTCAGCT
>JANRMJ010000107.1:6469861-6488991 GCA_025584955.1 Alethe diademata
CTAGCACCGAGAAGCATCCTACTTTTTCATGGCCCCTTCTAAAGTCAAATTGATTATTCTCAGCCTTTCCAAATTAGCCATTCAAATCTTATGGGTTGATTCTTTTGTTTCTAAGCTTTCATGTACAGGGAAATTTCACCTCTGGGAATTTAGTCCAGCTGACTGAGCCAATAATTCTTTGTCATTAATTTATATTTCTGTTTCTGATTATAAAACCACGACAGAAATCTGGTCTTCATAGGATGAATCCTTCCTTAAGCCACAGACCACTGAATGCCACAGGTTTTTATCACATCCTGACACTAACAGTCCTTTGAGATGCATTTTGCTGGGGAACTAAAACCTGGTTAATTGTCCAGGTCTGATTACAACTCTGGACTGGGACCTTCAATTATGAAGGACTTGTCTACAGGGAAACCCTTTCAGATCTGAAAATCTTGTGAAAAAAAAAATTAAACAATTCTCTAAAAACCTTAAAATGACATTTTCATAAATAATGCTGTTACAATGTATAAGCTACAATATGAAGAGCTTGAGAACTGGATCCTTCCCAATTCCTCATTTTTTTCCATTTCCAGTCACGTGGGACTTCAGAACTGTTTGAAAACAAATTTCATATTTTTTATTCCCCAAACTGCTACCTGGAATTAGAAAAAAATAATTTACCACATAAGAATAAATCTAGATCTAAATTCTCCTATTTCATAGACATTTAATAACAAAAGCTCACAGAGAAAAAAAATCTTCTGTGGCTTCCCTGCATGAGGGAGGCTTAGGTTGGTTATTGGAAAAGGTTCTACCCCCAGAAAATGGTTGGGCATGGGACAGGCTGCCCAGGGAACTGATCACAGCACCAGCCTGACAGAGTTTCACAAACATTTGGGCAATGCTCTCAGGCACAGGGTGTCATCCCTGGGGTGTCCTGTGCAGGGCTGGGAGTTGGACTTGATGATTGTTGTGGGTCCTTTCCAAGCCAGGATGTTCCTGGGTAAACAGTAAATAAATTTTAAACAAAATGAAAGAAAATTAAACCATCTCATTAAATTCTTCAGGATGCTATCATGGTTTCAAATACCCAGAAGCTGTTAAAAAACAACAGCATTTTTTCTCATCATACCACCACAAATACCACATAAAACTTTATACTGGTCCTCTGGTGCTGGCACTGGAATGGAAGCACTTTATTATACATGTGGTTCTTACTGCTCACAAAGCCCACATTCCATGCCAGGGCTGGGAAATGGATAACAGGGCAGTCAAGGATTTATTCTCACACACACAATAGTTTGCACACAACATGATTAAGGTACAAGGACAACTGATGTAGATCCAAACGGGTAACTACTTTATGTTATGCTTCTTCCTATTTTCAAAAACCAAGAAGTACCACATGTCTAAAATAATTTTCATTGTTGAAGACTTCTGTTTGTTTATTTAAAAGTTAAATGGATTAGAATTTAGGTTTCTTTCACTTTTCTTTACAGTTTCAGTTCACAAATAGCATTGCCACTTGGGATTCCTGCAGTAACCCATGAAGATTGTGACAGAAAGGGCAAAATAGGAACTAAGAGAAATTGCCTTTAGCCCTAATTGAATCAATGGCTCATTCAATGAAACACCACCAAGACACATCCAGCTCAGTTGGAAAAAAGGGTTCACAAAACAGAGCTAGCCTGGGGAATTCCTTACTGTAGAAAGAGTTATAGAAATATAAGGTGAACTAGAGACAATTTTTAAATGAAAAGCCTGAAATACAGTTTTCAGACTAAGCCAGGATTTATTAATGTATTTCAAGTATGCTACTGTACCAGAATAGCTGCAGATTCTTTGTCCTTACTGTGTTCCTTGTTGTTATCTTTAAATTTGATCTTGCATTGATCAATGTAAGGCATGACAGTAACCAAAGGCATCAGGATGCTTCAAGGACAGACTTTATGGAAATACAGGGAGATAAATTGTAATAAATTTTATTCACATCACTGTATATGCTTTACATTTTTTTCAGTCAGCAATTTCCATTCATATACACCAGGCTGTAGGGAGAAGCAAAACCCTATGACCCAAACTTCTTGTTTTCTAAATGTGAACAGCACTTTGTCATGGACTTGTGAAACCACAACTGTGACTAGTTTATCTACTTTATTTTTTGTTTATTGTGCAAAAATACATTTTATTCCTGACACTTAAGAATGCAGTAAATTATAAGAAATATTCCTCCATTTTTTGTTACATCACATGAGCCCTACTCCTACAAGGATGAGTAACTGTGTTCACTGCAGTTCAAACACTCTGGACAGCACTTTTATCAAAATTGTTCAAAGCATGGCTGTTCTATTTTTACGTTAACCACAAGCAAACATTTTCCAGGTATGTATTGGACTTCCCTTAGGCCATGATTTTTAATCCTTTGAAAATGTATTCACTGTCTTTTCCAAGCATTCAGACCTAGCTGATATTACACTGGCATTCTGCCTTCTCATGATGCCACATGCCAACTTCTGGAGACCATCATGCAAATGACAAGAATTTAAATAATTTGTTACATTCTAAAAGCTGTAAGTCCTTTCTGTATGGCATTGTCACACAGCTGCATGTCTGCCAGCTTGTTCTTGGTGGTTTAGGAAGTTAGAAAAAAAAGGAAAACATGGAAGCTAAAGACTCAGAATGATAGTAAGTAAAATGAGATTATTACAATGACTGAAATTGAAAGGTAATGCAACTTTTTGAGAAGGACTTAACCTGGAAAATAAGCAAACACAGAGAAAGCAAAGCTTTTTATATTTACAAGGGCTGAAACCATACCACAGACAAATAAAACACAAAACTAATTTTCACAAAATCTCACAAGACCGTCCACAATCCTATTTTGAAGTCCAAACTGTTACTAAAACTTTTAAGACAGTACAGGAGTTTCTCTCCCCTGCCACCTTCCAGTATTAAAAAACTAAGTTTCAGAGTTCTTTTCAAATAATTCCATATCTGTGTAACTAAACATTAAGATCCATTCACAGTTCTTTTCCTGGCTCTCAAATATATTTAGCAGCATACAAGAAAAAAAAGTCTAGCTTGTGTAGTATGGCAATGAATATCATAAGAGAAATCATCTACAAAACAAAAGAAGGGGAAAAAAAGCCAGGAAATAAAGAAAATCTGAATCTCAGCACAGCTGAGCCTGCAATGGACAGCAACAGAGGAAGCCATCAGGAATTTTATCCTGCAAAATGCCAGCATATGTCACTCACTTGTACATACTTCTGTACAAAACACCAGAACTATGCTAAAGCAGCAAGCAAAGCATGAAATACAAAAATTGATTATAACTAGAGCAGCAAATTCAGAGCAGTGACTCTGCCCTATTCTCTCCCTGCATTATTTACTGCAGAACACATATTACCCATTTTTAAAACAGTAACAGGATGAATAGATCAAATCATTCACCAAAAACCTCTTTGAACATTTGAGCTCTATGACCATTTCCTAGTGGAAAAAAGCAAAACCCTCTAAGTGGCCTAGGTCACAGTTCACTGCTCCCATGCATCTGACACAAGGGGGTACTTAAGGTGAAATGGATTGGAAATATTTGTTAAATAATATACTGAAGCACACACGGCTGGAATGCCAGAGAGATAAGACTTTTTTTAAAAAGAAAGTTTCACAGTAAGCCCAAGACCTTTATACAATGGGATTTTAAGCTCCTACTGAAAACGTATCTGCCATCCAAAAACCAAAACAACATAATGGAGAAATTCCTATGGGCTGGTTACTGATCCCAGATTTGCTCTAACAGTTAATCTCCCTGAAAGGCTCTTAGAGCAGCAGTAAGGACAAAGCAGATCTCCCTACATATTAACTCTGGGATGGTGACACAAATTCAGCTGTTAAATGGTAACACTTAACTTGCTATTGTCTGGATACACAGGAGACTTACTTATATCTCTGAATATCTGCAGTAAATCACCATTTTTACTGGGGCACTGCTTCAGATTCATGTTGCTGGTTACTATTGGGTTTTCACTTTTTTTAAATAAACTCCTCATTTTGTAGCTAAACAGGTAAATCATTGTTCACTGATATCAAGAAGCAGGTCACTGTAATTGATCTGACATGAAACTAGGAGGGAAATACCCTGACTTCACTTGAAATTCCACTGCTGATCCTGAGATACTGTTCCTTCCCTCCCCTTGTGAAGCTCCTGTCACATGTTCTTGAGAGCAGCAGGCATTATTTCATAGTTTAGTTACTTTAATAGGTGCTTTCAAGCATCAGTTGGTGAAGATATAGGTAAAACTACACACCTCTGAAAAAAACTATTCAAAAACTATTTTCTAAATAAGTAAGAAAAATCAGGAATGTGTGACCTCATCCTTTTAAAAGCACCTAAGCCAAAAGAGATTAGTAACAAGCATTTGTGTGGTAATAGGGATAGGATGCCCTCTGGAATTAATTGGCTAGAAAGCTAATCAAAGCTTGCATTCATATGTACAAGCATTAAAAACTCAGTTATCTTGATACTCTGGTATCAACTCTTATCTAACCAAAGAATTCTGATTACTCACTCTGCTGAATTCTGTAAGGGTTACTTTTTATCTGGCTAATAGATATCAGCAGACTGGATGAAGCAGCATTTGTATTAGACTCAAATACATCTAAATTCTAAGTCTCAATCACTGAGGTGTTAAGGACAACTCCAGTGACTCAGTGTCTTTTGATTCCATAAGTGTCATAGTATAGACTGCATGGCAACAGTTCAATCCTAAATTGCCACTGAAGCAATGACAGTATAAAATTCATTTATGACTGAAGAATAGTAGAGATGCCAAGTGCCCATTTAGCACACTTATTATCCAAAAAAATGGTGGTGTCAATTCCATGATTGAATACATTCCCTTAAGTGGCCTGACTACTTGAGGGAATTGAATTTTAATTACTTTCTGATAGAAGATTATGAAACATATTTAGGTGCAGAACTTAAGTATATGGTTTAATATTTCCCTTTCACTGAGGAAATCAGTAAAAAGAGAACTGGAGGAATACTTTCCAGACTGTCTACTAATCTCACAGGATGGTATATCCTGAAGGAACTTAAACATTTGTACCAAAATCCAGCAAATATTACCCGAAGCATAAATAGCTGTTTTGTAGATCAGAGTAACCAAGTCTAAAGTTTAAAAAGAGCTTTTAGGCACCAAGTGACAGTATGACTTTCTATGATGAAAGACACCAGCTGAATTCAGGGTAACTAAATGCAGCTGAAACTATTGCTTAGTTAGGTAAAATAACTCTGCAGTTCATAGGACAGGAGCCCAGTGTGATTCATTCGTCACATTGAAAAATAATTCATTCTACACAATTCCATTTCTAACAATGTAATGGTTTGAGGATGAGGATATTCACCTTTTGGAACAAATAGAAAGCAGACTGTGCTCCAGCATACTAAAGAGTTTAGAGAGTGAATAATAATTACAGAGAACTGAAAGGACCTGAAAATATTTTCTCTGAACTGTTTTAGGTGTAAACAGAAAACCAGGGTAGGGTTTTTGAAATGATCAGCAGGGATAGAAATTTCTTGTTTTTCCCCAGTGGCTGAGTAGTTTAGGAGCTCTTTTTGGGATGCAAACCTGTGCAGAACTCTGCCCTTAGTCCAAGGGAATCAGAGTTGAAGCACTTCATTTTATAGTATTTTCCTAAATAGTAACTTACTGTACTCAGCCCTGAGCACCAGTCCCCATCACTGAGGGGTTTCCATTCCTCATCACAGGTGGAAAATCATGAAAGAAAATCACTCCATCTGCACCCCCTCACAAAAACATATCCAGAGAATAAAAATCCTGAATAAAGTGGAATCCTTCAGCAAGAGAATTTGCATAACCAGACACTTGTCATGTCACACTGAAATTTTACTAGTGGGGACAACATCCAGTCTATGAAGTAGCACCAAAATTATTATTGACTGCCCAGGTATGAATCCCTGGAGCCAGTCATGCTTTATTTCTATCCACTTATTTCAAAAAATATCTCCTTTTGGAACAAAGTCAACCTGTAAATAAAAACATTATACAGACTGTTAAAGGTGCAATGCTTTATGAGTTCCTGTTGGGTTTTCTTATGGAATCTAAGATGCAGTGAACAGAATTATCTTGGAAATTATGGATTATTATGTGCATTTTGTTTCTGACACCTTTATTAAACTTGATAACGGCAGCACATGCTAGCATTTCATTTCAACACCTTGTTACCGTAATTATCTTGATTTATTTTGCTAACTGTGTCTCCAGATGTTGACTCAGACCATTTTCTCTTTTCATTACCAAATACAACAAGGAAAGAGTAATAATTCAAAACTAGGATACCATGCTGTTAAGATATTTCCATCACAGGAAACATTCCTGCTGAATTCTTTTCTACCTCACTTCTGCAATCAAAACATAACCAACAATGTCGCTTATTTTCAAAGGACTAAACCTGATTTCTAAAATTTCAGAGGCTGAGGGGCTCTTTGCCTCCCTGTTTTGCTCTTTGCATTACATGGAGAACAGAAAGCCCTGACCCTGAGTTGCTCAGCTGTACCTACTTACTTACACTGCTGAATGTAGTATATATTGCAAAATTTGATAATGTATCAGAAAAAGCCAGCCCTATTTGTCATACCAAACTACTTCACCACAAAATTATGTTTCAGTTAAAAAAGAAATTCATTATCTTTGGGCAGTGACATCTTCCACAGCTGAATTGTGCCTATCCTAGAAAACCAAGCTGCTTCAGTGTCAGGATTACACAGAGGCAGAAGTGGATAAAACACTGGTCCTGGTAAAATAGCCAGTGGAACAGTTGTACCTCTAGTCTGGGTACAGGAAAAGCAGGAAAATGCCAAGTGGATCTGTCCAGTTGATAAAATTCCATGTGTTACCAGTGTTCCAAAATGCATAGAATCATCATGTAATGCATTTCTGACAAGTTGAAACAGCTGTTGCTGAAAAAAAGTTTTCATCATGTGGTCATAAGGAAAACTGAAAGTTAAAAACTCACTGTTCAGGTAGGTAAAGTTCATTACTGGTACACTGCAGTCATGCAGCTACACTTCAGGAGTGTAAGACAAAAACATTAACTCTGTAAGCTAATGTAAAAATGGTGTAGGGAAAAATTCCTAATGCTCACAGTTTTCCAGGGTATTAAAACTAAAACAATATCAAAAGGTTATTTACAAAAAATTATTTAAAATTTTTTTTTTCAGCTAAATATACTGACTTTTAAACTTGTTCTTGAAATGTTGTGGCTATAGAATATGAGGAGAAATATTGCTAGAAGTAAAATCTACCTAGGACTTAAACAAAGACAGAAAGGCTGCAGAAGGCTCTCATTTGCAGAATGCCAGGGGCACATTTGGTAAAGGAGTTCACTCCGTGCTTCCCTGTCCTGTGAACAGCTTTGTGACCCAAGACAAAGCAACATGAACTGGATAGGTTTATACAAAACCTGCCATCACCTAAAACAGATGTCTGGGTGCCTGGTTGTTAAGAATATTAGTTATAGAGGGACAGCTGTTGGGTAAGTTTGCTCTCACCTATTAGACATTGAAATGCCTTAGCTTCAGCCTGCTAAAATGACTTAAATGTGGATGGACTTTGAATTAGAATTAAATGCTTACATAAAGAAATATTCTGATCAAATCTAGTTTTTAGCCTTCTAAAAGAATAAGAGAACTAAGAAACATCCTCAGAATTATAAGAAAAAGTATTCTTACACCACATTCTGAAAACTTTCATACAGGAACTATCCCATGAGTATATTGTTCCACATGTCTGACATATGTGATGATTTGTCACTGGAAATACATTTCAGCATTTAAACATGGTGGGGTGAACTGAGACTTTATTTCGTTTTTCATAAGCCACCATAAGAAATCATGGCTGTGCAATCTGCACCTAAAAACATAAGAGAATTGAGGGGGGCGGGGGGTCATATTTAATAATCTATAGCACATCTCTAGATAATCTAAATAGAAAAAAATTGATATGATAATCCATAATAGTAATGAACAAGTAAAATTATAGACTCTACTGATGTGATCTGGATGAGATTTACACAATATCTATTTAAAGAAGAGAAACAGAAGTTAGTTTAGCAGTCTTTCTCAAGTACTTCTCAAGTTAGGGAGCTTAGGGGTGAAAGGCTTTTGTTCTAGCTTTGGGCCATGACCACTGAAAGCTCTTGCCATCAGCTGATGGCTCATGGCTCCTGCAAAGGGGCCCAACAGCCCCAGCCCTGATGCTGATGAGCAGGAACTGCCTGTACACAGCAAGTGAATCCAAGCCAGCACAGCTCAGGAGCTGACAGCTGTGTGGTCTGGGGACATTCATTCCTGTGGCTGTCACATGGCTCATCTGGGCTGAAATATAACTGTGTACAAGCATGGCACTGCTCCTCCAGCTACTGGCAGGAGCTTCTGCAGCATTACAGCTTCCACTGGTGACACACTGAGTGTCTGCTCTGAGAGCAATTTCTAAGACCAGAACGGCAACAATCTATGGGAACAAGGTCTCCATGCAGTTAAATGCCAGATTTAAGCACCCATCTTCAAAATTGTCCAGTTAAGATATTGTTACATTTTAGCTCCTTGCTGACTTTCATATAAATTGGAAGGGCTCAGGAAAGATAAAAATGTGCAGACATACCTAAGAGACTGGTTGTATTTGTTACAGTTGAGACTTTATCATGGTGCATTAGGATAATTTCATCTGCAAAGAATATTGACAGAGGCTTCCACAGAATTAATATTTCAAATCATTTCCTTGTTCCATCAGCACTTCTCTGCATTTGCCAGTCTTCCACATTTAATGTACTAGCGTCAGTCTGTAGGAAAAGCTGCAGCTAATTTGTCTAGTTTTTGACTCTAATGAATGAAACAAATTATTCTATTTACTTGAGCAACATTCTGATTCAACAGCAATTTTCTCAGCAAAGCAATTTCAGTGCAGTTCCAGTGCAGAGAAATATTTTCAGCCAATGTTTAGTCATTCTCACAAGTGTTATTAAACACTGTTAGTCATACACCAGCCATCAATATCTTAAACCACTCAAATCTTATATTAAGAAATGAGTATGTTACAAGAAAAGTCAGGAAAAAATAGCAGAAAATATTACTGAAAATTGCAAGACAATCTATAAACTGAATAAGATTACATAGGGCTGGCTTGGATATTATTTGAAATAAAATGTTAATACTACTGCGCATTACTTATATTTGACATTTGAGTATTTTCTGAAGTGATGTGCAGATAACACTCATTTGTCCACAATCATATCATCACAAAACAAGACAAAGAATTAATGAATAAAAGCCTTAACATTTCACTCAGTTTATCATCACAAAAGCAGAACAGCATTGTTAGATCAGAAAGGATCTATAGAGCAGCACATTTGTGGGATAGATGGAACTGTATAATCACATTAAAGGATAAATTCAAGGTTAACTGCCTGGAAGTCCTCATTAGAGAGAGTTTGTGGTAAGTAGATATCATAAAATCACTGAATTCTTTTGTTGTTGTTTCTATGCTGAACTAGATTTCTGATTTCTGATATTCTCTCTCATAATTGAGTATTTGACTGTTCTCTCTTTGATCTGATTAAGGTTTAAAAATTTAGAAATGATTAATGATTTGGATGTAAAATTTATACTTAACAAACCCCACCTCTTTCACAAGCTGGTTATTTGTATACAACCTTAACATACATAGCTTTGTTCCAATTTTAATACACAGGCTTTTTTCCTCCTCAAAGCCTTTTTTAAACAAATAATCATTTCAGCTGAAATAAAGATCGCTTAAATGCTTTTTTAAATTCAGCTGTACTTAGAAGGAAATAAAATTACCCCCAAATTAAATTAAAACAAAATTCATATGCAGATATAGTCACATGCATTCAGTGTGTATAGAAACAGAAAAAAGCCTGTTCCCAAGACAGCACTGCTGCTAAGACCCAACTTGGTATCTGAGGCATGCAGTGCTTTTATGAAACCATATTCTCTCCCAGGCTTCAGCCCTGGCCCTCCACATCCCTTCAGGTTACACAAAAAAACCACCTTAATTCAGAGCCATGACACTAAAAAACATTCTGATTCCAGCTGTTGGTTTGTCACTTTAATCATCCGACTCCAAATTCTAGTGCCAACCTAGATGCTGAGCATGTATGAATAGCTGGAAATTACTTGTGGGATGGGGAAATGTGAGCAATATGTTAGGGGGAAATTCCAATTTCTTCTACTTCTAAATGACAGGTATTTGCAAGGTTGCCCTTGAGGGTATATTCATCTCCTTTTAGACATACTGACTAGCACCACAGACCCCTGCCAACGTTTATTACTGCACAAAAGACTATCATTTAAAGCTTTACATACTGCTGAAATTGTAGTTTCTGCCTCATCGTTGTTTGACAGCTCTGTCAGAGGTTTTACAGAAGGCTTTGAAATCAAGATTACAATGGATTGGTCATGTCATCTATACAGATGGATCCCTGAGAGGTGGCAAACACACAGCAGTCCCCTAACACATTAACATAGCTAAACTCAGAAACTCAAAGCATTAGCAGCTGTTTAATACAATCCTGACATTAATTATTAAGCAATCACAATGGCAAAACAATACTAAAATAGCTGTAGCATTTACTCTGAAAGCATTTGCACGTGCAGAAATCATTTGTGTACACCAACATGTTCCACAGGTTTATACCTGGAGTAACCATAAAGTATCATTTGCAAGGTGTTGCTAGAGATCACCTTGCTACTGCTAAGATCTAGCTCCAAACTCATGTTTCATGACCACTTCAGGGCAGCAGGTCACAAGGGGAGACAAGAGGCTCACCCCTTAGACAGCTTTACCCCATTAAATAGTGGGGCTGGAGACAGATAATGGCATTTTGGGCATTAGGCAGTGAAGACCCTCTTTAGGAGTCTCTGTTTAAGGCATAGGATTTATTTCTCCTTTCTTGCCATTGAAAATAAAAACACTTGCATTTTGGAATTCTGAAATTTTCTCTTGTTCTACTAAGAATATGTTAGTTTTAAGTCCTTCTAATGAAAGATAACTGAAAACCTATCAACTCACTAACCAATTTCTTCTAACTACTTGGAATCAATGTTATTTTCATATTTCTTCAAAGGTTTAAGAGTGTGACTAAGTCTGGGGAATAACACAGCAATACTACTGAAATTCTTCAGTTTGAAAGACTTATGGAAACTCCATCCAATGTTACTGATATGACAATTAATTTGAACAGCAGACAGTAATCCAATTTGTGCAGTAAAGGAAAACTATTTGCATAGTACAGAAATACATGTACTTAGAACAACTGAAGCCAGGAGAATTTAAAATTAAACTATCCTAATATATTACTGCTATATCACACATTTAATGAGCTTTATTATCAGATTTTCCTCCCAGAATGCTAAGTCAAATATTGGTATGGCACCCTACTAATATCTTATTTATACATATTATTTGATAAGTATTTCATTTCATTTTCTTCATCCAGATATGAACTTCCAAAGATCCTTTGCCAGGAACCTCAGTTATTGCCATTCTCAACATAGGCAGCCAATATAAACAGAATTAAATATTTATTTGCATTTGATTTCATTTGTTCTATATTTCTACTTTCTATTTTTTGGTAGGTTGTAGTACATATGTAAATATGTCAGACTAAGTGAAAAATATGAGAGGTTGACTGCATGACAGACACTGGAAAGCTTAATTGTTTTTCCCCTTTCGAATTAAAGTATGCTTTATGTAGCACACATCACTAAGCATTTTATTGGATTTAGTAAACCTTCACACACAAACACTTTTAGAAAATAACTTATAAATGGAAAGGTGAACTTGATTACCTTATATATATAAGACTAAAGTATTGCAAATCTTGTGCAACTCTACAGTACACAAGAAGTCATGCTCTTCACCTAGAAAACACAGGACAAAGTGACAATAATAAAGAAGATTTTGTTGTTCAGTTTTACAGTTAGTTTTAGCTTAAGTCATTACCCTTAAATAGTTCCAAAGTCCTGTCAGAGCATTGTTGTCTGCTGTGCCTTTGTAACAAACAGCTATGACCCACGTAAAGGCTCCAAGTGAAGGAAATGTTGGACAGTTTCTTTTAAAATCAGCTTAGAAATTAAGGACTGTTATCAGAAGTAACAGCCAACATCACGATGGGCTAGTCATATTCATAGGAAAGAATAAAATCAGATATTTTCGGTCAAGGGCCTGTTAACCATTAGAAAAAGTTTGTGTGGTAATCATGTCAAATATCCAGAGTTCTCTTCTTAGTCTGATATCAATTTCTCTACCAGAATGTTCAGGGCAGGAACAGGTGTGATCTTCCTGCTATGCTGTATATTAAAAAGTGAGCAAACCTGGCGAAAAGAACACAATGCATTGAAAAGCAAATTTTTGATCCATGTGCATTAATTTCCTTCACCTGTTGACTCGCAATTAAAGAAAATAACTTTGGAGGCTTTTTCCCCTAAGGGGAGGATTCATTTTCTTGCAATTCCCCAAAGAGTTAGAGGGGGAAAATTTTTTTTTTTCAACCAAAGAACTGATTTTTAGTTCAAAGGTTTGCAGAGCTGACTTGCTATTTTTAAGTTGCCCATGTGACATTTTCCATTTTGGACATTTAGATCTAGTGAATTCTGTAAACATACCTTTTAAATTTTTTCTTTCTAATCATACCCATCATAGACTATGTCTGCAGTTTTTAATTATTTTAAGAATTATGGAAAATTCTCTTCTTTGCTTTTCTATTTATTTCTATTACCTAAAACATTCTAGTGGGAAAATTTTTCATTTGCCCCAGATGGAGTCTCTCATTTTACCAGGCTGATCACTGATTCTGTGAAAGCTGCTGGTTGCATACTCCTGGAGGTCCCTCTCACTTAGAAAATGGTCCAGGCTTCCAATCCCATAAGTTTCTTAGGTAACCACAACAAGAACATGCCAGCAAAGTACTTCCCCACTTTGCAGATGCAAAAACTGAAGCAAAATTTCAAACACTTGATCTAGTCACTACAATAGACTTAAAAAAAAAAAAATTACATTCAAATCTGCTTTTAAATCGAGTCAACTACCTGGATTTCATGTAAAATGTTGAATTTATAGTTGGCAAATGTGTTCTGTCTTTCAAGCAAGATGAGAAAAAATGTGCACTGGGTCCATGGGAGTTTCCCCACTGATTCAATCAGTTCTTCATAATCCAGCAGCTGAAGATTCTGACTATTTTTTTCACTATTTCACCTCCTCTCCTTATGATCCCAGTCTGGTGCCCAGTGAATTCAAAGGAACCAGCTCTGTGGCTTCGTGGGGCTTCGATCAGCTGCAGAAGTGAGATAAGGCTGGTTTCAGAGCGCAGGCAAATGTCAGAGCAGGGAGGGAGGAAGGCAGCATCACCCCCAGCCCTGGCACCCCTGCAGGGGAGGAGGTGACTCAGGGCTGTCTGAGGGGTCATGCTGCCTTCACCTTCCCAAGGTGAGCCAGTGCTTCCTTGCCCAGCCCTAACTGCCCTCCAGCAGGGATTTGCCAGGCCCTGTCTGGCTCCAGAGGAAGGAAACATTGCTCTGTATTCTGTACACAGCCTTACCCTTCTTCGCACCATGTAATACTCCTCACAGCATTTTTCATATCTGCTCTTTTATGCCTAGTGCAAGGAGCAATCTACTGGTACTTGTAATAATATCACATATCAAATAGTATCCTTTGCACAGCAGACTTATACCATAGCTGAGAGAAAACACAGTGAGACAATGCCATTAATTGCTCTAAAACTGAAATATTGGATTGAAAGAGCTACTTCATTCACCCAGGAATAGCATACTTATGCTTTACATATGTACAGTTTATAATTACATGAGTATTGTACCTAATCTATTTAATCATCAAAGTGCAGACTTTATATCTAAAGCAAAATCAGAACTTGATATCTTCTCCCCCAGAGTGCTAAGCAAAAGAGTAGTTGTTATATGTATTCATACAGTTGAGAATAGGCAATTCTTCCAGTTCAAAACTGGAAAATTTCCTTTCTCACTTTGGGCTCGCAGCTGAGATAAATAATCAGCATGGAAACAGAAACCACTGCTTTCAGTCATGAAAGATCTATCCATTTCAAAAAGGAAAAGTTGGTGACACAACAGCAAAGAAACCTGAACAATCACCCCCTAATGCTCAGGATAAATCACAGATTTTAAGAAGCATTTTGATTGCTAAACTCTCAGGCTTGATTTAAAAAAAACAGAAATTTATCGAATAGATTGATTGATAGCACTAGAATCTATAACCCTAAAGACAATGAGCTTTTTGACATATCAAAAGAAATCTAATTCAGCGTGTTTTTGGCAGAACTAGTCTTTTAATATAAATCACTGAAGTTCAGTTTGAAACCATAACTACTGAAACATATACAAGCTAATTGCACAATATTCGTGTTCTAAACTTCTTTTTAAAATGGGGAATCTTGTCCGTTTTCATGCTTTACAACACAGTTCAAATTCAATTCCACCATAACATGGTCCTTTACTGGTTTAAAATGTTTATTGGAGAAATCTGATAATTGCTATTAATAAAATGTTTGAAGAAATGTAAACCCTTATTAAAATTTAGTCAAAATTGAAGCTTCAATTCACATTTCTTTCGCAATTACTTGACTGATCTCAGTGGAGCTCCCAAAATTTACACTGTTTAATTAATATTAATTCTAGACTCCAACTGGTGTAAAACTTACAGTCTAGAGAGAAACAGAAAGTTTCCTTTTGTCTAACAGAAGGAGCATAGAAAACTACTCACTCTGCTTGGTCTTGGATTTGATCCTTGTTCCTCACTCTCATCAAAGAGAGACTTCATCTAAAGGCAGGGGATAAAACTCCTTCCTCACTGAGCTCAGTGAAGCCAGAATTTTTCATAAAATGCTTTTCTCTCTGATGAAGCCCCTAGGCAGCACAAAGCTAACAAAGGAATAATCAGTTTCAACTGTATCTTTACCACTTTTGGCCCACAACTAAATGCAAAAACATTTTATGAAAGCAGTAAGTTCCACTGTAAAATTAAGTAGTAAGTTTATTCTGGCCTAAATCAAAAGCAGAATAAACTGCTCAATGTAGACAGGCCTGTAACACTAACACTGTTTATTCTGGAACATTCATAACATCCATGGCCTTTAACATGAACTGGTGCTTTTCATAGATCATACACAACTAGGTTAAATTTTTTTGCCAATTCCACTTGATAAAAAGCCTCTGGTAATATAATGGTTATTCCATAGTCTCTTTGGACTAAAAGCATTTCTTGGAGTGATCTAACACATTCCATCTCCTAGCAACTGAATTAACAATTACTTAAGTAACTTCAAAGACTGTCCCATAAGGCCATAACTGGGACAGGGGAAAACATTGGTATTCTGCAGTGCCACCCAGGAACTCTTGGTCCTTTTCCTCATGGTGACATTCCTGCAAAGGCAGTACTTGGCACAATGACTTCCTGGCATGTTTGCAATGCCGGAAATAACGTGACAGGATTGCTTTGCACTTGCTCCTTTGCTGCAGCTATGACAAAGGCACTGCTACTGTGGGTGCAAATGAGGCTGCAAGGACAAACAGCACTACTTAACCTCACTGAAAAACTTCTCATGCTTCCCTGCAGAATGTCCTGTTTGCCTTAGGAGTGAATCAGGCTATTTGGGAAACACAACATCACTGAGTACAGCTGAAAAATTTGTTGACTTGGGAAGGAAGAGCTGTGGTCATGACCCAGGTGTTACTGTTTAGAAACACCCAGGCAAACAGAGCAAGAGAATCAGAAGCTAAAAAATTTCAAAGTACAGCCAGTACTACTAATAGTGTAATTAAAACAGCTGTACAGGAAACTGAGGCACAAACTGTGTGAGTCCCTTGAATTGCCAGTCACATTAAATACTCCAGAGAAGAAAGTTGATAAAGCTCAAGGACATAAAAGGATATATTCTACAAAGACCACCTAAACCTCATCGACAGTATATCACGTTACATGTACTGCACACAAGAAACAAAGCATCAATAATCTCTAATCCACATAAAGGACTTGGTGTGAAAGCACTTCTAGTCAGACTAGTTTGACAATGCAGGAGTTATGGATTTTCATTTCTATTTAGATAAATGTACTACACTCATTAAAGTTTTGCTTAACTGGAAAAAAAAATCACATCCACCTGCTATAAGATGGAACATAAAGTGGTCAGACAACAGAAGGGCAATAAAAAGACACAGCATCAGAAGAGATAGACAAGAGGTGGGTGACAAAAGCACCACTTACAGTATTTCTTCCCTCAGACCAGTGCTATAGCTATTCTATACACCCTAAATTAGGCAATAAGATGTTTGACCTTGACAAGAACTAGCTAGAGCATAAAGCAATGTTTCATTGACTAAAAATTTACAGCAACAGCCTGAGACATGGCTCAGAATGGAGGCCCTGGCAGGCAGTCCCTAGAGTGCAGCACTACTCAGTGTGACTAGGGAGGTGACATGGCAGAAACTGGGAAATATCACAGCAGAAAACATAAAAGTTAACAGGTTGGATTACTCTGTCTGCCAATACACCAAATCCATGCCTGGTCTCATGAAGCAGTCTTTACAGTGAACTCCAGTGTGGGCCAGAAGATTTGGTAGATATCAGTATCCCCACGCAAGAAACAACAAACAGTGGTGCAAAATAAGATAATGGTAGTGCATTACCCCAGCCTACCCTTCAGGGCTACCAAAGTCCAGCTGCTTCATAGGCCCATCACTCAAAGAGTTATGCTCCCCTGAAACTCCAAAATCAGGAGGGGACAAGATAAGACTTGGAGTGGTGCAAATGCCACAACCAGACTAGTTAGAGCTCAAATGAAATAGACACAGGGATCTCTTGGAGGAAGCCCTTCTGCACTGGAGATTTAAAAAGGATGAACAAATAGAACCCTCAGGCTAGCTCTGCTTTTGATGCTGAGCAAAGAGTGGCATGCATAAATTTGTGATGTATTTGCCCTGGCTTTGCCCTTGTTTCTTATTGAAGCTGCTTAATGATAACAGTATATTTCAGTCTTCATCTGCTAGAAAAATGCTGATCATTTTTGTATTTATTTCCTAAATTGAATCCAGAAGTTGTGAAAGATGCAAGATTGATTTCACTGTGTTTGCCAGCTACTGAGAAGACAGCAGGCCTTCAGCCAACCCAGAGGACTAATTCCACTGCTTATTACTGCAAATGAACACTCAGAGCAGAGCCCTCTGCTCTCCCAGCCATAAGTCAATCACAAGAGTCAGAAGGCAGTTTGCTCTTTGCTAGACTAATAGCCTGGCAATTATAAGTGTACTTCATTTCTTGCTAGACATCCCATTTTTTCCATGAATGCACACATTGTACAGAGTGCAGCCCAGCAGCTTTCACACCTTCATTTCCATTCCTAGGAAGGCAAACACGAATCCTTGGAGAGGTGTTTTATTTCAAAGTGTTTTTCCATAGGGAAAACCTGCCCATCATTGCCTGTGTGCACACCCTTCTATCACAATTTTTAATGGGCTACATCAACTCTACCTGCTTTTCTACATCTGATTAACTGTTTTACAGACTATGACACCTTAATAACAACCACAGACAATGAAATGTAGCCATGATGGAATGCACAGCTTGATATTTTAGTGACATGGATGTTTTCTGTGTGAACTTTGAAAAAATGCAAAGACTTTAGAATGATGTCTCCCAGATACATTCATCTAAGAGGGTAAAAACCAGCAATTTTGCTACACCAAGGGCTTTCCAGAGCATCACTAGTATTTACAGGGCAGTCCACGACCCAAACAGTTTCTAAATATGTCACATCACAACAATAATGAATTTAGATGTAGAATCTGGCAATCAGGAAAGATTTCTTCAGCAGTCCTAATGGTGTCTTTAAACCTCAGCTGCCTGCAAAGTTCAGCTATATTCTAATGGAATCTGTGAAAAGCTGTTGCAGATTCAACAAAACTGGAAAAAATATATACTTTAGACAAGTGGGAGATACAGAATGACCAAAGAGACATAAAATCAAATAATTCAGTATAAAAAACACATTACAAGATGTCATGTGTAGAGATCGTGATCTGAAAATATATAAATAATGCAAAGGTATTTCTATATTTTAGGTATATAGATGGTATAAATAGGATTTTCTGAACAATCCTAAAACAGATATTTTTGACAGGCAAAAATTTAAATTTATCTACTTACACTTCTTTTTTTTTTTTGTTTAATATTCAAACCTTTGTTAATTTGAGTTTTATAGCCAGACTTCCCTTTCTTCTTCAAGACTTTTTCCTTTCAGTGAACCAGCTAACCTGATATTTCATGCACTGTGGGCTGTCTGTCAAGAAACTGTACATTTTTGTCTACTTCAGTCACATAATCTAGGTCAGTGGCTCAAGATCCAAAGAAACATTACAGGGGCTCTATTATTTCCATTTCACTCCACTATATAAAACTGAAAGCATAGTAAATTATGATTTCTGAGCTCAGAAATGGCATGTACCAATTATCTGTCCAAACAGAGAGCAAAAAACTGATGGCCCTAAATAAAATCTCAGCCATCCACCAGAGGCTTTGGGAAGCACAAAGCACATTGGCAGGTGACAGGAGTCACTAGACATGCAGCCTAGGAACGACAATTAACAAATTTCATTTGGTTCTCCTACCCTTGAAAATGCCTGTTTCCACGTGGTTTCTTCTCTCTGTTAACCAGCAGGGGTTCACATACCTCCAGATACATATCCATCACTGCCCCTCCACAACCTGTTTATTTCTGCAGTTCAGTAAACAAAGCAAGCTGAACTCTTTTACTCCTGTGATAGTAAAGAGATTAGATACTTCAGCTAAAAGGTTAACAGTTTGAAGGAAAAATTGTCAAAACAGATCCTGATTTCATTTGAGAGAGTCAACGGAACTGTTGACTTTACAGCTGTAAAAATGATGCCATCTAGTTTTGTTCCATAAAGAGTGCTCCCAAAAACATTACAAAAACATTGCAGAATGAATAAAGAGAAAGAAGCTCCAGGTCTCAGCCCTTCAGGATACTGCAATCACTAAGAATTAAACTCAATC
>JANRMJ010000107.1:6498814-6529878 GCA_025584955.1 Alethe diademata
AGGGGTCAGCTGTCCAGCTGTGCCCCCTCCCAGCTCCTTGTGCACTTCCAGGCTTCTTGCTGGCAGAAGAGGTGAGGAGCAGAAAAGGCCTCGACTGTGCAAGCCCTGCTCAGCAAGAACCAGAACATTGCTGCGTTATCAAAACTGTTTCCAGCACAACTGCAAACCACAGCCCCACACCAGCTACTGTGAAGAAAATTAACCCTGTTTCAGCCAAAATCAACCCAGCAAATCAGTTTATTCTTTTCTAAGAGGTGCTGGAACTTCTCAAATGTGGGCACTGTGCCTTTACACTCAGTCACAGAGACTCAGAGAAGAAAACGCTGAGCCATTCTACTTAATTATAAGCTTCATTTCTGTTAATGCTATGCTCTTCACAGGAAGCTTTTTTTGCAAATTGCAAAGTGTACAGTACACAAAAAAGAGAAGAGACTTCAATTGTAATCATGCAACAGTCTTACACACAGTTAAAATTACTTTTTTCAAATAAGAATGCTGTGACAGGTGTGTTGAAACAGTCTATTACAGCTGTAAGATGTGGTGTATCACAGGTTGTCACCTTCCCAGCTCAAAGGGAGAGAGTGATACAGCACTTTGGGACCCTAACTTGGCTTGGGGGCTGACCTGGGCTCCACACAGCAGAGCAACCCCCACCAAAGCCCTGTAATTGCTGCTTTACTGGGAATCTGATGTACTCAGAACCCCAGTGACTGCTTTTGCCCCAGCTTCCACACACTTTTACTCAATTCACAGACACAGTGCTGGCTCTGTGTGGCTGGATGTACACACTTTGCACATGGCTGGGACCTCTAGCCCAAACACACCACAGCTGTTTCTTCTCTGCCTCATCCAAAGCAAAATGGAAAACAAAAAAAATCAGACTGAAGTGGTTTTGATCATAAAACAAATCTATTTCACAGTTATGATGAAAACAATCTGGTTTTCACTTGTTTCAGTGTTTACTCAGAAAATAAAGCACTATAGAAAAGAGCTGTGGATTAATTCAGTCTCGATTTATAGTTACACACTGTCCTTTTCCCAGAATGGATTGCACAGCTGTAAGCTAACCCACAGGCACATAAAATAATCAGAGAGCTCTATTTGCCATGGCTTATACTTCTGTGGAACTATTGAAGTAGCAACATATTATCCCACAAGGAAGATATTATCAAAGATCAGAAAAATGTCTCAGAAGACAGCAGATTTCTATGTTAAGGCTGCTGTGATTTACCAGTAACCATTCAGTGAGAAGATTCCTCATTTTATCACTGTGAAATTGAAAAACACCTCTTGAGTCTGTGTAACCTTTAAATTTCCCAAATATTAAAACAAAACCATAAACACAAATTTTTCCAACCATTGCATGCAATAAAAATTAGAAAAAATTATTGATTGATTTAAAAAATAATTTTATATTGATATTGTACTGCTGTTCATTTGACAGACCATATCTGACTCATTAAATTTAGTATTAAATGAAATAAGAATTCAATATTATAATACGTTTACCTTTTTCTGTAAATATACTCTTAAATATCTGTTTAACAATGTAATGTCATCAATGTTCAGGAAATAAACTTCAGAGTGAAAAAAAGCCCATTTTGGATATTTGAAAAACCCCATTGTTTGTGCACATCTAGTGATTCAGAAAGAAATCCTGTGTGTATAGATAACCATCAGCTAACTCTACAGAGCTGGGATTTAAGGCTGAGAGAATAAAGGAAAAAATGAAAAATGTGGAACATAGAGTCTCCCAAATTGTTTTGGTATCTATTTCTGGATTCCTGTTTCTTAAATACAGAACATTTACTTGGAACATTTTAGCTTATACCTGGATTTTAAGCATAATTTTCTCTTTCATCATCTGCTGGAGTTCACAAATCCTGACAACTCATCCTGTAATTAACAATTGGATCTAGCTTGCCTTGTGCTTTTTTGCTTTGCTGAACTGACAGCTTTTGAACCAGCTCTGCAGGGTAGCTTGAGGCTTTAGGGCAGAGAACACAGACAATGAAAAAGTAACAGAATTAGCAAAACAGGAATATGGTGGGAGAAATACAGCGGAGGTAGTAAGAGCATGGGAGACAGAAAAATGAGCTGTTCAATCAAATGAGGTGGCTACTAGCTCCACTTTCTTTCAGAAAGCACTTCATTGTGCTGATGTCCATAAGTGAATTTAAAATGAGTGATGAAGCATCCTCCTCCACAGAAGTTATAAATTCTGTTAATCCCTGAAATAACTACATTGCTATTCATATAAATGCTCCAAGTAGTAAAGTGCAAGTTTGAAAGAAACAGCTTGGTGAATATTTTGATGAGGAGGGGACTAGGAAAATTGAAAGCCATGAACTACAGCAGCTAATTCTAATTTCAACTAGATCCAAGCTCTCATTAAAATACAAGCTGACAAAACAATTTGGTGCTGCTGTGACACATTGAGATTGAGGTTGAGAGTGTTAAAATGGCTAGAGTACTCCAGCAGTAAAATTTACAATTTAATCTAAAGCAGGATTTGGGGGGGAGGAGAAGGAGGGAAAATGCCTTTTTCTTTGGAAAAAGACAGAAAAGCATCTCAGAGGGGAAAAAGTTTCAGTGATAACCCTCAAATGAGCAAGAAAGGAGCTGATAACACTCTTAACTCGGAATTTCACTCTCTGGTGACCCACCACACACCACAGTCCCTGCCTTCTACCAGGGAATTTTAATTGGCACCCAAGGCCAGTATGCTGCCTGGAGCAAGTCACCACAAAACATCTCATTTTGTAACTCTTAATATCATCTTATTAGACAGAAATAGTTGAATATGTTTTGACAAATAACTACTGTTCAGACATAAAATATCTGAAGAAGCTGTTTATGTTTACACTTCCTTTCCTGGGTATAAATATTGGTGGAAATATTACCAAGCAAAGCAGTGGAGGGAGTCACTGGTGGTGCCCATCCAGACACTAAGGTGTGGCACAGAAGTCCCATCTGAGGCAGAGAACAAACCATTCTCAGCTCTTGCTGAAAGTCACAGGTCTATGCTCACAACCAAATATTTTCTTTGTATTTATACTGTCTCTATTGGCAGCATCCTTGTATCATAACTAAGTTTTAAACCAAATCTTTCACATTAGAGCCATAACAAAGCATTTTCACTTATACAAGTATTTAAATTTAAAGAAAGCTCTTGCCTATTTTGTTCAGGTTCTGCTTCCTTTCAAGCATTTCAGTATCACTGCTTACATAAAATGAGACAACATCTGAAGCAGACATTTCTTCTGGATTGTTTACAGAACTTTGTAAATCATAGTAGACTAAAATGTTAAAGCATAACAATTAACTGGCGAAAGCATGACAAAACTGACATGTAACACTTAATTGCAAATTTATTAAAGCATTCCCTTTAGCTGTGCTCAATCTACAACAATAATTCACTTTAATGGTCCAGTTGTCAACAGCAATACCAGCTGAATCATTAAAGGCAGAAGATGGACACAAAGGACACATGAGCTTTGCTGGAGGTGCTGTGAAAGCAGAGTGCACAGGTCCCACAGCGTCAGCATTACACAGAGCAGCTCTGCAGAGACTCACATGTACAGCCTGCATTTAATGGCCTGTGTTTGTGTTTGGGGACAGTCTCATCCACATGCCTTGTGTGAGTGAGTCTCACTGTGGGGAAACTTGGAAATTTTCAAATTAACAGTAGAAAGATAGCAAGGAGTACAAGAAGGGAAACTGCAGACAGGCTAAACCTTGCTGCAATTCAGAGCAGTCTCTGAAACTTTTTTCACTTTATTTGTTAAACATCTGTCTAGTTCTGTTGTTATTATAACATACCACCAACTTAAATTTATCTCTGTCAGATTTTAAACAGCACCTGGAATGCAATTATATGCCTCATGATACATAAGCAGCAAGAAGGGAATTCATTTGACATTTTTAACTTGTCCTTATAGGATATTACAAGGGCAAGGTGCTACAAGGAAAAATGAATAAACAAACAAAAAATGAGTACTCAAAAATTCAAAATTCTCATGTTAAACTTCAAGAATTTAACACCATTAATGAATAAAGCAAGCACATAATCACATATAATCAAGAATATTGTATTGTGTAGCCTGAAATCTAGGTAAAAAGTACAGTTAAGAATGAATATTTTATTCTACTTATGCCAGACATCTTGTTTGTATGAGCAAAGGCATGGAAAGGAAGACAACATACCCAGCCTTAAGCAACCAAATGGACTATCATACCCTTTGTGGTCTTTGTTGATACACTTCTACTTTTCTCTCAAAGATCACTGTTTTCAAAACCCAGCATATAATCAGTGACTTTTTGGGCACTGGTTTGATTTTTTTAATTGTTGCCCCTCTACCTCTGAGTTATAGGAAGTCTTTCCAATTCCAAAGATGCAGAAACAAATCATCCTGGCTGCTCTAGTCAAAGTCACACAAAGAACAGATTCAGAAAATCTTTAGATGAGCAATAAAAAGCAACAGAACACATTTATTGATCAAAAGAGGTCCAGTGGAACAAAGGTGCACACAGTGCCTAGTTAATAACAGGACAACTAGTAACTATAAAGAATGAATACTGGCCCCAAAACCCCCAGCTGGTGAAAAGTCTGAGTCATGGCACAGCTCATGGCATGGAAACCAGGTTAAAAAAAAAAAATCAAAGCTCTTGGTCTAAATTTCAATATTATTCAGTGACAAAATCAACAAAAGCTTAACCGTTCCTCTCATGCCTGGTGGTGGGCTTAGTTCTGCAGAAAGTTTGAGAAGGCAATGTAACAGCACAAACTAAGCAAAAAGCTTTGGTGATGTTTCAACACATGCTGAACTTCAGGAGAATGCCAGGAATTAACCCCATTAGTGAAGAATACTGCAAGGTTCATAAGTGCTGCAAGAGCCTCCAGGGCACAGACCTAGAGCTCAAATAGTCTTGAAGCTCAGTGAGGAAAAATCGACTTATCTGTTTAAAAAACCCTCCACTCCACTGCCGAATGCCAGAGGCCTTAACCTGCATCAGTAATTACAAATTAAAATAAAGGATAAGAACCCATCTGCTGGAATAACATATACAGAGTTTGTCATATCAGAATAATTAGGTATTCTATTTGTATTGTCTTGTAGTTTCAAATCATGAAGGTACCTTCTACGATTAATCATCTACCTGCACTGGTCTTTGAAAGGAGAGGAAAAAGGACTTTTTTCCTCCTAAAGACCACAGTGCCTAAAGGAGAACTGCAGCTGAGGGAGTCTTAGGGAAAGAACCAGAGAGGAATTATTCTGTAGGGTGCTGGATTACTTACAGTTATATTAGCAATGCCAAGCTGACAAACCCACACTGACACTTGCACCAGGTATTTACTGTCTGTTCAAGCAAGAGCCCAGCTCCTGCAGAAAACAACCCAGAAATGTTACAAACACCGAGTGTTCAGACAAATTACATCAATTCCCCTTGTGGGCAACACAATACTTTTAGCCATCAATACTGAATGCAGCACTGGAAGCTTTGTAAATCTTCTCTGCCCTTCTTTATCCCTTGTACTAATTAATCTCAGTGGGATTTTGTAAATGGTGAGAACAGTAACTGTAAAATGACATTCAACAGCCATTTCTAAACTGGCACGAGTTACTCCCCCAGCCACTGCAATTTAAGAAACCCAAATTCATTAAGAAACCCTCAATGCAAACTGATGGCATGGAAACCAAGCCTCTTCAAAGCACAGAGTGGCTCCATGTAATGGGGATG
Organism: Alethe diademata; assembly: GCA_025584955.1. Taxonomy (NCBI): domain Eukaryota; kingdom Metazoa; phylum Chordata; class Aves; order Passeriformes; family Muscicapidae; genus Alethe; species Alethe diademata. The sequence goes on from JANRMJ010000107.1 coordinate 6,504,557, forward strand.
GAGGTAAGGGAAATTGTTTGGGGTTTTTTGGTTGGTGGTGTTTTTTTCTTGACAGATCTCCTTCCAAGCAGATGTTCAATGTTTCCTATCAAAATAGGGCCAGTGGCAGAGTATTGCACCTGTACTACAGCAGGACTGTGGAATAGAAGAGGAAGAGTTATGATAGAGGGGCATGTAATTCTCATTATTTGGGGGTTTTTAAATGGCAGTTTTAAAACTATTTTCATTTTTTAATAAACATTGCCTCAAATTACTGTTATTAGCCCATTTGAGGGAGAATTCTTATGACCACAGTTAGAGAAAGTGTTAGTTAGACAACCACTTTACATTATTTAAATCATAGCACAAACAACATCAATACATAAGCAAACATCTGTAATTTAAATATTTGTACAGAAAAATAAGCATAAAATTATATTCCAGCTTTTTCAGAGCACACTTAACCAAATATATTATCTTTTGATTGAAATTCCTATTAATAAATTAAGGGACTTTTTCGAGTATTCTTATTACTTCAGAACAAGTGTTGGGTCATGCAAGCTCATCACCATAAAATATGGTACACTCACATCCACAGCAGGAAAAGAATAAAGAAGAAAAAAATCTAAAAGAACTTGATGCAAAAAGGCTAGAAACACAGGGGGAAGATATCAATGAATTGCGTAAAAATTACCTTTTCCAGTCTCCTCACCTTAAAATTTGACATTGCAGAATACTGTATGGCTGCAAATCACACATAAAGATAAACACAGAGAGAGGGAGTCTCAGGAGCCTGTAAATTACTAGCAGTGAACAAAAAAGCAGACTACAGTGGGATTCTCCTCAGGCATCATTTCAATTTTGCTAGCATTTTAAATGACAGCTTGAATTATCACTTCAGAGGTTCAGCTTTGGCTATAATAAAGGTTAATGAATTTTTGTCATCCTGATACACGTCATAACTTCACTATCTCTGCATAGATTAACAAATAAATATTGGCAGAAACTGAATATGAAATCTATTGACAAAACTGTAAAGTCAGTTTTAAATAATGGAAAAAAAAATCTTCCAATAGATTTAAATAAGAAGTCAAAACAGACACTATTTGTAAACATCAACATTACATTGCATGACTTTGATTTCATTTCAATCCAAGTTGTCTCAATGAAAATTGAGAAAACACTTCAGTTGGTTGGCAACAATTGAAGTAATAGCAACTATTTGCTTGCATTTATAACTTTTTGGGTAGAGACAAACTTATATATATTTAAATCAGAGCTTCTGAAATACTGCAAAATTGAGCATTTGATTTAAAGTGCTTTAAAAGCACTTTACCAACCCCAGCTCTGCCTGAGTAGTTTGGCCAGTGCTGACAAGCAGCATGGATGGCACCTATCCAAAACCTAAGCAAAAATTCTGTTTTTTTTTTTTGCAATCAAAATGGCATAATTTATGAAAACATAAATACTGAGTTTCACAATAAAATGACTCAAAGTGACCTTCTTTATGTTACTGTAGCATTTACAGGGGCCCAGAAGAGAAAGGTGGTCTTTGTTTAGGAGGAATGTCAGATTTGATATTGCAACACTGGCCTTCAAATCTTTATACTGCAATTTATACTTGCAACAGAAGCCTAGTAAAAAGGTGGCAATGCTTTTCAGCAGCTTTCTTCACTGGTTAAACTGACTTCAATATGTGTTTAATAGCAAAGAAACAAATATTAACCACTTGAAGCTCTTGATACACGCACACATTGAGATCCCTATCATTATGATTGTTATTCTGCAAGGTTGTCACATTCCTGCAGCATTTTTGTTCACAGAGAGGCCAAATCTCCTGACTCAGATTTGTAGTTACATGGCAAAAAAATTCTTGTATTATGAGTCTTTACAGTAAGACAAAGATCCCCTCCTGTGCTTCATATCATAATTCTCTTACACTACATAGAGCTCTCAGTGCCTTATCTACTTCAATTAGAATAACAGAATCCTATTTTATTTGGTCTTGTGATTATATTAGTGTCATTTAAATTAGCATCTGCTTGCAGTTACCCCAGATTGGAATTACCTAGTGACAATAGTATTTTTGATTTCTTTGTATAAGAAACAAGAATGGCTGGCGTGGCTATTTTGCTATTACGAGTCTTACACTTTCCCATATTTCAAACTTCATACCCATGATACCACAGGCATTTGCTATAAAGCAAAACAGATTTACATTCATGCATGCTATAAATACACAGTTCTCTGTCCAAAGAGCCTTATTCCTAGTGATACAATATTAATAAAATTCCCATACAAGTGGCATTTGAATAGATTATGCAGCACGGTTCTATGGAGGGATTTCTACAGATTTTTTCCCACCCACCTCTTCTATGTCTTCTGTGAAAGTCACAACCCTGGGCTTTGGGCAACACAATTCAATGGAAAAGTCAGAATACTGTACAAATCAGCTCTCCATCACACAGCCTGACCCTAGCAAAAAAAAACCTAACTACTCCCTGGTACAGTATTCGAGGGAGAGAGCTGCACATTTATTGTGCACTAGAACAACACTGGTAATTAGCTGAATCACAGTGCTACACACCATGAAAAGTCATCCACTTCATCATCTAATTTTACCATCATCTAATTGGCTACAGGAAAGCCAACTCAGTCAATAGTGATGCACGTGAGTTATAAAGTGTGTAATTAATTTTTTGTTCGTGGCTATGAATCTTCTGCTTTCAAATAATTGACTCTTGTCAATGGAACAAATGACAGATATGCTTGTGACAAAAATTGTAAGTTAAAGATGTAAAATCTCCACCAGCAACTCAAACCTTCTTTCAAACTTGTACAATCTTTTCAAAAGCTGTTCAATATAATTTTGTAATCAATGCTATTTGTCCAAACTTCCCTATAGACAGAGCTATGTTTCTTCTCCACTTCATCTTCCCACATCATTTATACTGCTCTCCTGAGTCCCCTTACACTGTCTTCACCAATATAAAACAAATGGAAATAACCCACATAAAAATCTATACTTAGTCCACTGAAGTAATAAATAGTCTTTACATTCTTATGGATGTTTTTTCATTATACCTGCTGTTAGGGACAATTTTTGTCATCCAGATTTATGGGCACATTAGGTATAATAATTCTGTTTTGTATTTTATCTCTGCAGAAACACTATTAGGAGCTGTTCTAGTCATCTGAGTGCAATAAAACAGTTATGTTTTAACACATCTTATTTGCCTATGAATAGCTTTTAGCAAGATAACTACAGGCTCCTTTTTATCAGCATATTAACATTTAATGTGTGTTTGGACTCAGGACCTGTGTGTTTGTTTTGAAGCAAGATTATGACATTAACATTTGTGAAGAACTCCCCACTGGTGTCAGTAGGGAGTAGCTAAAACATGACTGACATGAGATTGTGCCAGTCACAGCCTTATCTAAGTCCCCTTTTTCTGCAAGACTTAAAACAGGTGGTGCTTGCTCCCACTGAAGCAAGTAATTTCTAAAGTTCAAAGGGAAATATCTCCATGTACAAGCATCACTAATAGTATCCTAAAAGTGTTTTATTTCAGTCAAGATGAAACGCGAGCAAGGACCTGCTGTTTACAACTTAAAACTAGGTTAATTTTAAACTGGGCTCTTTTGCCTGGAGGAAGGAGATGAAGAGTCCAAGCTGGCAGATCTAGGTTAGCAGTCTTCAACAGGGGATTGCCTGTTAAAACTGGAGCAAGGCATGTTCTCCCACTGAACTGCTGTTGGTAGAGTGCATGTGCTCACAGGGGAAGTAGGTTTAGCCTAAAATATAAGTATGCAGCAGGTTAAATACTAGGATAAATATGTGCAGTAGTACCCAGCTCTAGAGAGACACCAGCAGCCAATGTATTCTCAAAATAGCAAAGGATTTACATGCTGATATTTACTAAGAGTGTTAAGCATTTCCAAGAAATGCAAGTGGACTTTAAGCACATAGCTTAGCTCCCTTTCAGAGCAAGATAGTATAGCTGGGAAATTGCAGGTGGTTAAGTCATAATCAACTTAAATTCAAACATTCTGCAATTATTGACTGAATTTCTTTTTCATGGACAATCAGTTGCTACCAATTGATTGTACAGAGTATAAATACACATGAAGCTAATTTTTGCTGAAAAGAGTCCTTAAAATACAACATAAAATATGAATGTATATTAGTAAATAGTATAAAATTTGGGAAGATTGAAAAAGGTCGGCCTAAGTAGTCTCATAACAGAATTTCTGACAGGCTAGGTCTTTTTCTGTACCTGAGACAGTGCTACAACATCAGCTAAAAAGAATATTTCAGCTGGATAAAAGAGACTTGAAAATAGATGCAGTCATAACCAAACTCATTTTGCCTAATGTTGCCTTCCAAAGATTTAACATGCACTGCCTGTTCCAGTCATAAAAATTAGAAAGTTTAACTTCATTAAGGTAAAGCTACAACTGTTTGCAAACAGACAGTAATTATGGAGCTGTCAAACCAAACTGATTTGAATAGAAGGGAACTACTCAGCCATTCTAATCCTAATTTTGGTAGGCAAGTACAACATACCATTACAAAACCTGGCATTGGTAAACTTACGACCACAGAAAAACAGCTGAATACATTAGGGCAATTGAAAACAATTCCATTCAAATAAAATTTTTAGAGCAAATACATGGGTGACAGGCAATCCTATTAATTTCCTCTAATTTTTTTTTTCATATGTCTACACTGATTAAAATCAGTATTGGCTGAAATTGCTGTACTGGAACAATAACTATCAGCAATAGAACAAGCAAAGTCCCATTTGGATTTGCTGCATCTTTAAAAGTCAAATTTTCCCATGAAGTTACTGTAGAAATTTAAAAACTAACAGGGAAAGGCAGTGGAAAAATATTTGTTTCCACAAGTAATGGATTTAATTATTTTTTTCCTTCTATTTTAAAAAGATCTTTAGTTCTTCATCAATGATAGTTACATTTAAGAAAATAAACTCATTCTTCAATTGTACATTTCAAGTGTAATAGCAGAAGCTAACATCCTGATTAATATTACATGAGCATTTCCATTATCAGCTCAAGCTGATTGAAAAAATAAATGCCTTCATAATGCCTATTTTCAACTTCAGTGTGCTCCCCTTGTCTTCCTATAAGCCCTTTCTCTGCAATGAAAGATTTCAGAGTGTACCTTACAGAGCCTGCACAACAGCAGATCAGTGCATGCAGACATGAAGGTGCTTCCCCATTCTCTCTCTTGTTGGAGAATTCTGATCACCTGCAGGAACAAGATACCTGAGGCTCCCAGAGCCTGAGCCCTGCTCTGCATGAAGCTGGACAAGGATATTTGCTTAAGTCTGACCTCTATGATCAGTCCTTAGCATCCTGATACTTTTCTCTTCCTCCAATTTTATGAGATCTTAGGTAAAGGATTCTATTGATGAATGACTCCCCTATTTATTTGAATACTACCATCTCAGTCACTCTGAGCTCAGTTCAAGTTGTAAAAAGTCTCCAAAGACATTCTATATATTGCAGAAAGACATTAAATTTCTCACAGAAGTAAGGTCTAAATAATATTTTGACTTAAACAGCTGAAATGAGTAACAAAATTCCATGCATAAGTACGGCTATTTCTGGCACTTCTGATACAAAAGTGTTTTCTACTTAATAGTCTACAGCAGTTATATGAACTACAACTTACGTTAATTCATCTTCTTAACTCATTTTCCATTTACATCAAAAAATGTGGTTTTTCTATACTGTTCCCAGAAATGGGAGAAAATGTGATAACCAGTCTTGAGGTACTAGTGGTAAAATTAATATCTTCCTTGAACATATGTCTTAAAAGCTTTTTTATTCTGCAATGATATAAAATATTTTACTTTCACTGCACTTCACAATTTTATTACTGATGCCCTGAAAAGTTATTTTTTCAGTGAAAAGACAACTTTTGTACAAGTAGAAAAAATTACCAATGTGCCTACCAATCTACCAATGTGCTGTTTGCTGACCCTACCTTTTCTCCTTCAGCCATGTAAATTGAGGAAAATGCTTTCATTTAGCTTGCTTTAACCTGTTTCTAAAGACTAATTTTGCTTTTCATATCTTTATGAGAAGTCTGATGATGCTCATTCCCAAACAATGAAGTGGTGTTGTATGTGGTAAACTTGTCAAAGGAACAAATTGTTCTCTCAAATCTGCAAGCACTGGAAGTACACATTGCAGGCTTCATGTAGCAACGTGCCAGATATTTTACATGCAGCAGACAGCAAGACACCTGACTTGTTACTATTTTTCATGTTCTTTGATTTTTTAAAAATTAGGACCAAAATTGTGTCCATCTTTTACTGCCTCTGGTAGATTTGGATATGCCAAGGAGCTGCAGAGCTTTCTGACAGTGACTGATGGAAGTGCTGAGCACCTCTGACAGTCAGACCATGTACCTATTATTTTTCAGGTTTTTTTCTTGCCACAGAGTGGTTTTTATGGCTTTCATCTTTGCACAGATCATCTCTTCATAGCTTAATGATGCATTTTCTGTATTTCTCATGAGAGTTAAAGTTCCACATTCAACCTCTTCCCATTTTATCTTCAAACCTCTCTGACTAGAAGTTCTTCCTTATGGATATTCCTACATTCTTACAAAATACAGGTTCTATAGAAAACATTTTTAATGTTTAGAGCTATGAGTTGCAGCAGTTGATTTAGAGGCAGTCAACATAACCTGTTCCAACCAATAAGAATTCTAGATTCCAACCAACTGGTAAAACTCCCTCCCTGCAAGCTCAGGTCCCAGGACTGCCTGTCTCTGCAGATGGAGGACAACTCACCACAAGCTCCTTCAAGGGGAGCTGCACCACCTCTGTCACTCCAAATAAACTAAACTTGCTAGTACTGCATCTCCTGGGCAAAGAGAAAAATTCACTAAGTAATTTCTCTTTCACATTTTCCAGGCAGCTTTAAGATGACAAGTACTGGCTGTAATTAAAGATTTGAGACCTGCAGCAATGCTGAAGGGATGGGAAGAGACAGACAGCCAAAAGCAGGCACAAACAGCAACAGGTAAAGATTCATCCAAACAATGGGATTTAACTGTTCTCAGTATGTGATGAAACCACTCTTGGTGTTGCAGTCAAAACTGCAGGGTCTGGCTAAAATTTGAGCTCCTACCTCAAAACTGTTTAAGATATTTATGCACAGCCCCCCTTATTCTTCCCTCAGTAGAATGTAGGGGCCAATATTAGTACTTTTCAATACAATGAGTTAAATAAGTGCTAAAAAGCTTTGCCTTTGAGTATTCAAAGTTTCCTACAAAAGAAAATAAAAATCACCCTTTCAGCCATTATGAATACAGATAGAGAAATCAATGTTCTTTATATGCCAACGGCCTCATTATTAAGTGATAAAAGGAGAAAGCATTATCAAAATGGCATGAACAGTTTCAAAGACTGGGGAATCACAGATGAAGGCTGAAATGGAGTTAAGATGACACAAAACAAGCCACTCTCTACAGGCCCATTCCAATCACATCATGTCCTGAAAACATCAAACTGAATGAGACTGAGAAGTGAGAAAATGACAGCAGCATTTTCAGAGTTTAAATCCAATTTTTCTACATGAGGTGAAACTAAACCAGGAATAAAATGAAGTCATGCTTGAAAGAGGTAATTTGTAAAGCAACATTACTGCTGGTACATTTGAAGCTGTTTTTTTTCTGTCAAAAACCTAAAACATGCCAAATTGTTAAGGAATTTATTAACATTTTGACAATAGGTGTTGCAACATGAAAATCATGACAGAGCCAGGTACCTCCTGCGTCTGTACTTGCTCCATGCCTTTGTTAAATACCTGCCACATGATCTTGCTGCAGTGCTGAAACCATAAGGATTAAAAATGATGCAGTGATAGTAACTCTGGAGCAAGTTTCATTCAGGGTGAGGATGACAGCTTGGTCACACCAAACTTTCCAGAGTAATGCAAATGAGTCCAGCACCTGCTGATTCCACACATGCCATGCTAGCAATGAGGCACACAACCCTTGTGCTGCAGGTGTGATTTCATGAAAGTAACTGGGAAGGTGATAGGTTACATTGAAAGAAAATCAATAAAATGCTTCTCACTACAGAGATTATGTGAATCAGCAACCCCATTATGAGTATCAATCAGCAAACAACCTGGAGATCCTACAATTACTGCTATTAACCCTTGCAGTAGCCAAACAAAACAGCCCTTGATGACATTCTTTGAAGCAGTGCTGATGTACTTAATTTTTCAAGTTTTTTCCTCAATATTTTACTCAACATTTTCAAAGTAAAAAATTCTTATTGAGATCAGCCAACACAAATTTAAAGTTACCCAGAACACTGTCCTAATGCCATAGAAGACATATGTATGACACAGGAAGCTTTATTTGCCCATAACTTCAGAAAAAGACCTATATTTTTAGCATTGTATTTGTGCATTTGAAGAAATTACAAGTTCTACCCTTATTTGGGATGAAAAAGCCAAGTAAGAATCAGTTTCATTTTGTATTCTTGATACCTGTTCAGTATTTTAGAGCACATAGCATACTACTAAGTATATCATTAACACTCATGGAATAATCAATATCAGAGTGATAAAGCCAAATCACCCTGTGTTTCTAGAAAAAAAAAAATTGGTAATAAAAATGAAACTTACAAAACAAATTGTTCTCTGAGGCCAAACATGAAGCCATGCCATAGAACACAACCTAAAACACCAAATGATCAATTTTTTGACTATGTAACAAAAGTTTACACATTTGCAAGATTGTTGCAGGAAAAAAAAAGTATCTAGGAAATGGCCTGGAACCTGAGAAGGAAGGACAAAACTAGAACAGGACAAAGAAAACAAAAGTACAGCAAACATCTCGCTGAAAAGTTAAAGTGCTTCTTCCTGTGTACTATTTTTGGAAGGGGCAAAGATGAGAAGACGATTAACATCACATCAAAGTGAATAATCATGTATCCTACATCGAGACAAAGTGCCTGATCTTAAGAGCACTTGGGCTGATTAACTCCTGTGTATAACTGCAACCAAATGACAGCATTCTCCAGTCAGTGTCAACAAAATTGGGAAGGGAAAACTGCAGGCAATTGAGGTAATTAATCCTGGAATAAATCTGTTCTTCGGCAATCCAAACTAAGTAACTTTTCGGCTCTATTTTACACTGGTTCTCATGTAAGTAAATGGAAAAGTAATAGACATGAATTAAACATTTTCATTTCACAGCACTAAGCATTCACCCATCACCCATGAAGCTCATTCCTCATCCCTTGGGCATCAATTGCAGCAGTGCCTGCTTAATAAATGAGCACCAATTATTCGAAATTATTAAGAAATGTACTCAGCACATACTCCCCTCTCTCACGTACATCCAAGAGTGCAGAGTAATAGTCTGGCATACAAAATATCAAGGCATAGGGCAACTGCAACGCATAAATAAACTTTACAAAGACTCAACAGTGCTAGTAACTATCATTAGGACTGATTACACTGATTGAGTTCTTTTTAAGAAACACTCTCAAAGCTAGAAAAATATCCTCAGAAAATGTGTATTACAAAAATCAATAAAATTATTGCTGCTCCAATACATAAATTTTCCATAAAACATGCAAATATACATATAGTATCTCTTTTCCAGAGAATTGTTTCATAGAAATACAAATTCAATATTCGGCATTATTAATTGTTATACTTTTTATACTATTTCTTTGCATTAGTTAAAATAAAAATATTTTCAATGCTAAGGCTTAACTAACAAGACAACTATACTAAACACCATCTGGTAAGTATCACAATATTCCCAACACCACTGAACCTCCCCAGCATGCTCTGCACAGAAAAAAAGGTTTTGAAAAGATACTAAAATGTTGACTCAGGAATACTTTTTAATGAAGAAAACCTCTTTGCTTCTACTAGTTTTAAATTGTGTTCAAGCTTCTCCTACATTGTTTTATTTCTGGATAATTTCCCACAATGAGCTTAAAATGTTCTTAATTTAAATATATAATATTTGCTGATAATTTGGCTAATCTACACTAAGACTGATTAAAGTTTCAGTTTTCAGTCTACATTGAATGAAGTCAATCAGACATCTTTCTAAGCAGTAAATACAGACCATATTCATCTGGTAAGCTATTACTCATTCCTGTAAGGAATACTTTTGTCTCAAGGAATTTTGAAAAGAGTGTTAGTTCTGGGGATAAAAATGCAATTCAAATTCTCTCTCTTGTTTTTCTCTCTAAGAGAGTGCCATTTTGCAAATGGAAAGGTTAATTCACACATATGCTTGTGCACTGAGCCTTCACTAGGCAGTAATTGATCTAACAAAACCCATCTGAACCCATTTACAGTAATTTACAAACTCAGATTCCAGAGCATCTAGTTATTACTCTCTTATAAAGCAGTGACTAATTCCAAAGCAGGAAGTTCCTGAACCACAAATCTCTGGAATCTGCCAATTTTCCCTCTAGAAGGACTGGAAATTATTCTATGCTTTTCTCCTCCTGCCATTTCCAAACGTCTCCTGCTGGCCCCTTGTCAGAGAACAGATATTGAGCCAAATTGAGCCAGTAGGACTCTTTGCATGTTATTTATCATTCAGCTTGCTTTCTCTTCACTTCTTTAATATTCATTTTGATTTAATTTTAAATTTCCACACATAACCAAAGTTGAGAAAGACAAATTTAATTTTTAAATGAAAACATTTTTGCTTTTGATGCCTTTTTCAATGTGTTTGCACATACTAGAAATCTAAGTTCAAAACAAAAATTAGTCAAAATTTCTCCTTAAAAACACTATTGCTATTAAATTTTTTCTGATTTCCCTCTGAAGAGACACTGATCTCACAACTAATCAAAGGTGTTGGCACAATTTCACAATGCTTTCTCAATCAATTGAATTATATTATCTCCAGGGTTTCTTCAGTCACAGAGGATTTTAAAAAGTTTTAAACATGTCTTCATTTTCAATCATACCATCCTTTCTGAATTTATTCACCTTTTCTCACCTTTGTTTGTTTGTTTTTTGTTTTTCAGTTGTCCTTACTCTTAAGGATCATTTTAAAATCAGCTTTTCCTGAGAAAACCTCCAGAAGATTGTTGGGTATTTAAACCCCACAGCCCTTACCTGAAAAAGCACAGACTGTTACACATCCATTACTCAAAGAGACAACACAGTACCATCTCTGGGAGGCTTTTGAACTCTGAACTGTATCATTTCTATGGCATAAGAATAATGCAGTTACACTGCTACCAAGGCCTCTAAGGGTTTGGTCAGTATTAATTTGACCACAATTATAGATGCTGACATTATTTTGTAATGCTAATTTAATACAAAAATTTATGAATTGGAAGAATAAACAGTGCCACTTTGTATATTTTATTTCTGGGTAATCTTATAATTTTCCTAATTGAGAATACAGAAAAACCCTAAAAAACCAAAAAACCCAAAAAAACCCCACCAAAACCAAACCAAACAACAATAACAAGCAGTACCATTCAGATGAGAGTAATATTTTCCAAGGCAATGAATAAATCCATACAGACAGCTGACAACAATTACAGGCAGATAAAATGATGGCACATAAAGGGAAAGCTTTCTTCACACACGTCACAGCAAGGAATGTCATTTGCTGGTCTCCTGTAGCAGACTGCTGTCTCTCATATGGTATAATGGCACATAACTGGTCTATTGCTTTCCTCACACTCCTTTCTTATTCCAACTCTCATGTTTTTTTAACTTTTATCTGACCAGGAGTTGCATTAGTGCCCTGAATATAGAGTGCCACAAGCAAACAAGGATTTCTCTAGCAGCAAATGCCCAAACACTTACAAACTTACAGTTTTTAGTATTTGAAATTCAGAGAGACAGCTGGAAATATTTTCAAAGTCACAAGCTGCCAAAATACAATACTTTTTCATTTTATCATCTCTTCATATGACTGCTGAGGAGTTTCATCAGACAACAGGCTACATTGTAAATCCTATTGCTCTCAAGAGGACTGCAGTTCCATGACTAGTTTAGATGTCTCTTACACTGATTAAAATTAGCATTTAAAATATACACACAGGGAGTATTTTCTGAACACTAATATTCAGATTAAGGCTTTGTCTTGGACTGCATTTCCAAGTTTCACTGATGAAGTTGCACCTGTTCAATTCAAATCACATATACTGCTCAGCAGGTTTTGACTTCATCAGAATTTCTGATATAGACAATTTCCCTGCAGAAGTGTTATTTTGCCTGATTAGTATTTGGGATGTTCTGATGACATTTGCTTCATCTACACTAGAGGGATAACAGGGTTTGGTTCCAATTGCATCTGCAGCCATAGTTGCCTACATAAGATGGTCCAGCCTGTGCTCATCATTGATCTGGCTCATAAAAGGTAATTAAATGATTCATGAGTCCATCCCAACCCATCTAGAATTTGTGCTGAGTTCCAGACAGGTAAACAAAGGGCCAGACAGTTTCAATTTAAGAAAAATGCAGTGAAAGTGCTGTGGCATCATTCAAAATCTGCCACTGGAACTTGCCAGCAGATATCCTGCATTGTGTCTACAACACACTACAGCTGCACTCTCAGTAGTACAGAGAGGGTTGTGTGCAAATCTTACACCAGAGGAGATATTCCAGAACAGGGATAAAATTATGCTGTAGGAGCCACAGCACCTAATGGCTCAAAAATGACATGAGTATTGTGCAATTGGTACATCACAGGGCATAGTGAGCCTGCTGCTCTCACATCTTCCACAATGTCTGCTAAATTCCAACACATATCTCCTTCCCCTATCAGATTCCTGACAAGAGACCATAAAATAAAAATTACCCTGGGCAATTTTCCTGACTTGTGGCTTTGTGTTCCTGTCACTATATTGCCCTAAGTGGCAACTTTATATTCATTTTTACTTTGATCTTTCTGAATATTAATTAGAATTACTTCATTCTCTTCATCATGTCTCTTCTAGCCAGAGCAAAACTAGAAATTAGCAGGGGGTGGAGAGTGCAGCATGAGGTTGAGTGAAATGCAGCAACATGAAGCATTTCTGCAAAATCTTAGAAGTGTGAATGGATTCATACAATACCCTGACAAGAAGAGACATGTTATCACATTTTATGGGAATCCGAGACACAATTTAAGTGACTTGCCTAAAGCCAGAACTGTCAGATTGGGGATTAGAGGACCTGGCTCTCATTCTCTTCCATTCACTATTTTGACTTTTAACTGCAAAAGGGAGGCATAGCCTGACTCAAGAAACAGTATTAAAGAAAAACCCAAAGATATTCTAGTGCCAGACTATAACATATGTTTTGCCTTGCAGAAGATGATCAAAAATATTTAAGCATCAACTTAGATTTTGAGAGTTGAAAATTTTTGTGGTTTTTTGCAAAATTATGCAAAACAAAACTTCTGTCAAATTCCTAAGTTCAGTGTAAAAATCAGACTTAAATTTTTTATAAATATCTGAGACAACGTAAGACATCATTGAAAGACTTGAAAACTGTTGCAAAGTGGATATTTGGTTAGATTTTACAAGTTCTGAGAAAGCAGTGTTGGATATTTCTTGAAGCTGGTACTCCCTGCATCACTCAGCATTTGTTGTTTGCTATTGGCAATGTAAATCTAACCTGATATCACTAGAGAAAACAAGCATGCAAGTACCCTGAAAAGACTGTATCTGAGTTTCTTTGAACCATGTTCAGGAAAAGCAGTGAGAAGGATCAGGGCATATATTTTTACCTATGCTATTTTTTTAGTATCTTTTTATAATTACTAAGTAACCTTTAAATAAGTGAATAATTCACAGTATAGCAGTGCTAAGTAATTTTTCCCAAGCTCCCATAAAATGCTTTTTACAGATTTGAGAAAGCAAATCAAAGATAGAACTTGACCATCCCAGAATAAGGTACATTAGTACTGAATGCAGTATGCTAAGTTGACAGTGATCTGATCCTGATCCCATTTTATCTCCTCTTTTTTCCACTGCCCCCAAATCCTTCTTGGTTTTGTCTGACAAACTAGACAACAGCTCCGAAGAGAAGCCATGGCCTTACAAAAACCAAGAACTTTTGCCAATAAAGTTTAAAAACATAAAGAAAATAAAGAGAAAAAAAATCTGCTGTTTACCAAAATGTACAAGCCCCAAAACACTCCTTTTTTTCCAGCCACTACATCCCACATCTTACCTTCTGGAGGCTTCTCATTGATTTGTTCCTAGACTCAGAACTTATTCTGGCATGGTCAGACCTCAGTAAAGAGGAGGATGTGCCCCAACTAGGAACACAGCAGCATTCTCACAAAATTTGTGCATTTACAGAGTGAAAGAATTAAGCAGCACATGGATAAGAGGAAAAAGATCCAGAAGAGAAGATTAAGAATCTCCAGGGAAGAGCAAAACTTGAAATCAAACACACCTGTTGTGTTGTTCCTTCCCAGTACCCGCGCCTGCAAATGAGAATTATTTTCCAAATAACTTCATTAAACTAAAAGCATATGTGTTCTGCAACACTTGTCCTTAAAATCCCCATTGTTTTCTCAAACACTGCAAACTTATCTTTGGCAGCTTTGGAGCCTGACATCTCTTCATCCTACCCAGCACTGCTACAGCTGATGTGGTGCCTTCTCCAGCTGACCAGCCAAGAGCTGATGGCCACAGCAAGGACCCACATGGGGACAGCAGCCTTTTACAAGTGACAGGAGAGAGGCTCTAGTGCAGGGGAAAAAAGTCCCAATCCCTGTTATTATAAAGAATGGAAGACACAAAGATCCCTTTCCTAAAAAACCCACAAGTTTTTCTTTAAGTTAAGAAATAAAAGAAGTTGGAGTATTGGGGTATTTTTGTAGCTGCTGAGCCTCTAACTCAACCTTCTTCCCAAAAGAAAAGAAGAAACATAACAACTGATATAAGTTATGGCTCTTAACTGCCTCGGGAACGATTTTATCTGAGAAGAAAATGGCCTGCAATAAACCCAGAACACACTGGAGACTGAACAGCATTCCAAGGAGAGGAAATGAGTGATCCATTTTGCATTTACAAGGTACATCCTGAAGTAATCATTAGAAGCTTTTTCTTGCATCTTTTGAACAAACTAGTCATTGAAAAAAACAGCTCTACAGGAAAAAATGTTAACTGCCTGCTTAAGTTCAAGAGATGGGAGAAGGAAAGGGGGATTTTCTTCTATGAAATTAAACATGCCTTTGCTCCCCAAAGATAGGAGAGCATCCAAGAGACCAGGTGTTACACAGACTGTTTCCAACTGAGTTGCACTCTTGCCATAATAGCAAAATGACACAAAATTAACTCTTCATATGAGAACTTCTTGAAGCTGTGTTCCCCTTACTTCACAGAAAGCCAGATTCCAGTTGTTCCATAACTTAGGCATTTTGCAATAAACATACAGTCTGCTGAAAGAATTGGCAGGCAGTGCCTTTTGTGTTTAAGGAACACCACCAAATATTATGAAAGCAGCATCTGCCAACACTTTGTGTGGTGCAGTCTGTGTTCCAATACCTACATAGCCCATACACAGTGTTTAGTGTTAGGCTTCACCATCAATTGGAAAACAACATTTCCAAATTAATTCTGTCTTTCAAGTATGGCTTTCCAGAACCTCTAAGCATGTTTGGTAAAAGAAAGACTTCTAGTCTTCATTTTATAAGCAGAAAAAGCATTTTAAGTAGAGTCAGTGATGTGAAGGCAGGCAAACATTCCACAGAGCTATAGAACACATCACACAGGAATCTAGTCCTGGACCAATATGCCTAGCACATATTTTAACTGAAAGCAGTAAGAGAAACCAAACTACTCAATGAAAACATCCTGAAATCATTGCAGAGGCTAAAATGAAAATATTTGCATCTGATTTTTTAATTTTTTTTTTAATGTTTCTAATTCATTATTTTTACATGGAGTAGAGGTTGGAAAATGTGAAATTGAATGTACTTCTCATTAAAGAAAATTTTAGAGACAGACCTACAAGTTCATTTAAGGACAGAAGTTAAGACAGAGTGAGTGAGGTGTTTTTTTTATACCCCACAGTAAAAACACATGGCCTAGAAGTTCCCTAATGCTCAAATCAGCGTGTTCACACTGCCTGTGTGAGTTTGCACTAACAGCATTGACTGACAACACTTCTGGTCTGATGATACATTACTTCTTACTTACTGAGATTAAAAATATTTCAAGTAACTTTTCTACTTATCACAACTATTATTAGGGCTGCATTAAGGCAAAAGATAGGGCATGAAGTGTGACAGAGCACCAGATCAATTCAGACATCACTGTCCATGACAGAGCAATCAATATACAACATGCCAAAGCAGCTGCTTTTTATTCCCATAGCATCTGACCTGTCTCCCTACAGGGAGCTGTGCTCAAGCACAAACAGAAACAACCCCCTCACTTTCATACATTTATATATTGCTCTGAAAGACCCAGTCAAGTCATTCCTATCATCCTTCATCTTCCTCAGCTTCACCTTTAAACTGTGTGTTGCTTGTATCATAAACAACTCGGGGAATAGAATCATGGGGAATTAATTTTTTGGTGCATTAACATCTGTTCTTCCTTTCTCCTGTTTGATCCTAGCTCCAAACTACAGACTTTAGTGTCATTGCCACAGTGGTTTTTATGAGTCATAAATTAAAAGACTTCATACTTCAAGCTGAAAATTAAAAAAAAAAAATACACAGGTTCTGCAAAATATCAAGTAAAAATTTCCCAAATATTTTCAAGGGAGCAGGTTTGCAAAAAATATTGAATAGGTTTTAAGCTAGAGGAATTCTCTTTATTCTCCAAAATTCCTAAGGTAGCACTTCAGGAACCCAGCATTATTCTGGAAGACATTTTTATTTACTATTTTGCTCAAAAATTAACTAGGATTGCAAAATTGCATCAGTCACTGTCATGAAGTATTCAAGGCTCTCTGATTAGACTGGGAGAGAAACTCAGCTTCTTTTATTTCATACCAGGTCAGAAAAAGTATTTAAAAGTATAGTGATGTCTGGGTAAGAGGCATAGGTCAGCCTATGTTATGCAGCAAGCACTACCCAATTCCTGAAAATGCTTGTGAGAAGACCAGACAAGGGTCTGGTCTCTCCAAGAGCTCCAACTTTCTCACCAATTTTATCTTTTCCAGTGGGTATTTTGACAGCATGTCTGTTAGATTAAATCTTTCCATGGAGGAAAAATGAAGAATAATTTCTATTAAGCCATTTGATTTCTACAAACTGGCAGAAATTAGCACAGTAGCTATATTCCACTTTCCACCTAACATTTACAGGGTTTTATGAACACATCAGGGTCAAGTGCACTCATAAGTGCAGTTTAATTACTTCCATTTCAATATCCACACAGAAATCATAGGGGATTCCAAGTTTTAAGTGTTCTTATCAGATAACTAAGAAAAAGAAAGAATAAGCAGTAACTTGAGGTAACAACAGGGCTATAATTATCAAATACAAATGGAAAAATAAATGCCTATACTATTTCTCTCTCTAACCATCAGTACCTAGAAATCAATTCCTCCGTCCACAAGCTTCAGACTTGATTTTCTTCAATACACCCTCCAACAAAGGAGTTTCACCAGACATGCATAATGCCTCTAAAGCAGTTCAAGAATACATATACAGTCCTTCCCACAGGGACACATCCAAGATACTGCAGGAATTTACATCCCATTCCAATCTCAACCATCGTGTGGCACAGAGATTGCATGGTTTATTCCCTCCCCATGCTTCCCAGGATGAGCACTGCACTTCCAGGGCTATTCACCAGCACTACAAAATTTGCAACCATATACAATTTAGTGAGTATACAGGTCCATTTTTAAACTCAAACAATAGATGACCTATGTTAAATCAACTTTTCCAAAATATAAGACTGTACGTTGAAATTGCATCTCCCCTCAGCTGAAACAAGGAAAATACTAAACCTACAACAAAAACCTCTTAGTTAACTTATCTCTACTCTAGGCTTTCTAAAGACCTTAATTTTTATGACATGACATTGCCCATAAAGGTGACAAGGGTCCGAATCACACGTGGCTAAAACTAGTTTTTGCTGAAGTTGTGAAGCAGAGTGTGAAACAAAGCTGGACATGAACTACAGGTTAAGCCCAAAGCAATTCACACAAAGCAAAGATGTCAGTGCTGTCTGCTAAATCCTGACCAAATTAGAACATTGGACAGCTAAAACTGTAGTTGCAGCACTATAAACTTATTCTAAGGATTTAAATAAATGTCTAGTTGTTTTGGGGGGTTTTTTTGTTGTTTTTTTAATCTGAAATTAGAGGCAATAACTTTAATCTCCAAAACAGGACAATAAGCTTGAAAGAGCCCCACCTGAGCGTGCAGGAAGTTGCATTGAAAGAAATGAAAATCATCCTGCTCAAACCTAATTTACAGACCTGTCCTTTACAAAGCTTTTAGAGATTTCTCATGGTTTACATATAATAGGATCCAAATAGTATTCATGGCAACTTATCATTCACCTAGAAGGGTGTTATAGGATTTACAGAAATTTTTTTGCTCAAGTCCACTTTTATTATAATCACCAGGGAGAAAATCTGGAATACCAGTGCCAAACTTTTAGGTTTATACTGACATTTAACTGGCTGAACTCTTTGCTTCAGAAGTTATTACAGCTACAA
This sequence comes from Alethe diademata, assembly GCA_025584955.1. Classification (NCBI taxonomy): domain Eukaryota; kingdom Metazoa; phylum Chordata; class Aves; order Passeriformes; family Muscicapidae; genus Alethe; species Alethe diademata. The sequence goes on from JANRMJ010000107.1 coordinate 6,523,208, forward strand.
CTTCAACTGTGACCCACTTCTTGAGGAAAATGGGAAACATGGAAGAGTTTCTGTTGAATCAGCAAGATTCTTCTACTTTCAGCAACACATTTTTTTAATTGCTGAGCAACACACAATGTAAAAAAGTAAAAAAATAATGACAAATAGTTGTCTTGTGTTAATTTCACAAGTGGATAGCATGTTGGCTTAAAGATTTACTCATTTTGATCAGAGTTGTGGCACATTTGCCCCATACACAAAGAAGATCAGCTCTCTCTGTACCACTGAACACATCTGATGGGTTGCTTTTATTTTCTCTATTAGTAATAGCCTTGAAATTTACTTCTTAAAATGGGATCATACTTCAAAAAGACTTTTCAATAATGTTAGAAAAACAAGGAAAATGACTTTCAGTTAAGTAAGTACTAGATAAAATACCTAGTCATGCTGAAATAAATAAGGATTAACTCAAAGTAGATTTAGACCAGCAGTGACCTCATTGGGCTCAATATTTTAATGGGTTTGTATTAGAGTAAAACATGCTGAGGTGATTTTTTACCTTGCAGATAGTAGGACTTTTATTCTTCCCTATGATGCTTTACAAATATATATTGTATTTCATATGGCTTTGTTATGTATTTAATGCTACTATTGTAAGAAGTGATTTAAGTAAGCAAACTTAGCTAAAATATTTTTGCCCCAAGCAGCAAATAATTAGTACTAGATGCTAAAAACGCTAAAATTCACAGGTCCTACAAGTTAGTAGCCATATGAAATCCTGTCCAAATTTAAAAAAAAAAAAAAAAATGGAGTTGTTAAACAAGAGTTGAAGCATTCACTCCAATTTTTCTGTGTTATGGGGATTTCTTTGTACTGTGATACCATGGAAATTCACATTTATAGCTTCCCTTATCTGGCTGTCCACAAAGCTTCCAATAAAATGCAACCATTAGAGACATGATAAGATCTGAACCTGCTTCAGGCAAATTTTCAATACTTTAGGAGGCTATTTGATGATTATCCACCAAGTAGACTGAAAGCAAGAGAAAACAGACTGGCAGCACATTTTGTGAAATAGATTTCTAGTTTGAGAAGAAAAGTCTCTGAGAATCCATGGAAATTAATTCTTTACTGGAATAGCAGAGACCTCTGTACATAGAAGTAATTTCCACCTGTACAGTGCCAGCCCCTGTCAGTCTTTTGTCTTACTTGGAGATGGCTTAGATGGAAGCTGTCTGCTTGTTGCTGAGACCCTGCAGGTCAGACAGGAGCTACAGGATGGCTGTGGAGGCTGATAATATCTAGGTACAAATTACCATTTCCTACTGGGATAATTCCTTGCAGTGTCCCTGGTGGCTGTAACCCCGGCCAGGTCACACCAAGCCTGTGATCAGGGCTTTTACAGACACAGCCATGACTGATAGAGACAATGTTCTGAAATGCACTACATTTTAGGGCATTTTCCTGTGACTCTTGAGTGAGCACAATTATAAGGTTAATTATTTAAGAGTTAAGAGGAGAGAACAAGCTCTGTCTGTGTCCTTATTCCTCTAAACTATGACTGCCACAGTAGGCAGCATTAAAGAAAGATTGTGTTTATATGGGCACATCAGGTGGTGAATGCTTTCCACAGACTTCAAAAAACTTAAATGTCAAACTAGAGATCAGAGGTTTATTTTAATCGGCTAAAAAGATAATCTAAAGAGAAAATTAGCCTTTTGCTTCTCCCATATTAACATCACATTCCTCATCTGGAATATCTACTGCTGTAAATGTACAGTTTGTTAAGCAAAGCAGTAGTTGGTCTGAAAATTGTCAATGTGACAGAAGATTAGGCATTATGTGTCTGAACCAGTGTTCATTGTTATCTGCTTATCCAGTAATCAGTAATTCCTTTTATCTACAGCACAGAACCATTCCTAACATGAACCTTCTCCTGTCATTTATAGCACAGTAAGCAGTATGGAAGTATTTTCCAATTAAGCCCACTTGCTCTGATCTTGCCCACATTAGTAGCCATAGGTGAAAGAAAGTGGACTTGGCTCTCAATATTGTCATTATTTAAAAAGAAAACAAAAACAAAAGCAACCAAGGAATAAAACCATATAGACATGCAAATAAAATTAAGGGCTCTTCTTCAGACAACTGCTTAATCTCTTTTAATTGCAATTGCCTAAAAGTAACCCTAAGCCTTAACTTTTTCAGCCCCATATGGCACTTACAACTGGTCGAGAGGAATTAGCTTAAATCTGCCAGCCAGAAACTCGAAGACAAGTGTGCAGCTTTCCCATTCCTAAGAAAGGCTCTTGAGCAAGGATTGTGCCAGTTTTAACAGTGTAAAATCTGTACATTCATCTCTTCAGCACACAGGAGCACTTTGTGACATTAATGTTTTACATGATCAATACTAACAGGGAAGGAGGCAAAAGTCCCTGAGTTAAGTTGCTCATAGTAGCCACAAAAGCAGCACTGACAATTTTCCTCCCCCATACAATTGACATCTCGTACTTGGAGCTGTGTATTTGCTACTGAAAAGGCAGACTCCTGTCATCAGAACAACTCTGATTGTCAGTGCTTTTGTTGTTGTTTTGTTTCAAATCTGATGGAATTAGTTCTTCAGAATCTGTAAAGATTAAAAGGCTTGTAACATTCTCAATGAGCCCATAACAGTTAAAATTCGCAAATTTGCTGGATTATTCTAACATGTACAACATTACACAGTATCTCCAGGCACCAGAAGAGGATCAAGTCCTAAGAAGCATTTTGAAGGTAAATATTGAGAAGGATTTCTGACTACTCCACAAAGCAGCATAAGAAAAAGAAAGGAAAAACCACAGAAATAAAAGAGTCCCAAAAAACCAGTTGAACATATGGCAAAATAAGACTGGGAAACTGTTCTTAAAGCTATCACAAGCTATTTAGCAGCATAAAGCAGAATCATGGTACAGAGATGTTAGGGTGCACAGAACTCCAACAAAATAAAAAGATCTAACAGCATGAGACTTTAAATTACTGGATTTTTTTAGCAATAATTCATGGTGGTAATTCAATGACAAGAGTATATTGTTGGCATTTGTTAGATGAAACACCATTTAATTTCAACATTTAAAGCAGATGAAATAGCATATCTTCCAGTAAAGAAACCCATCACTACTCTGCTTTAGAGCACATATTTACAGATAGTTTATCAAGTGGTAGGAGTTTTTCCCATATCTTGGCTCTACTTTTATTCATACCCTTTAAGAAAAACAGTATCTACATCCTTATCAATTTTTTATACATTTCTCACCTATTCACATCCTTATCTGAATTTGGTTCCTCATATACAAGTAGGACACCATTAATAATTAAGTATATGCTTAAGACATCAAATAAACTAGGATTTATAGGCTCAGAGCCCATTCATCTTCACAAAAACTCGGTGGATTAAGTTAAATCACATTAGAATCTAGGGACAGCATTTGGGAGGTTGTGCACAAGGCTGCACAGTAAAGTGTCTAAATAAGAGAACTTATTTCTAGGAGAAAAAGAAAAAGCAGCTCACTTCATGGTGAGATACAAAAGAAAAGAATAAGTTCAGTCATAATAAGAGGGGACACTGCTCTTAGATTGTTTAGATTGTCCTTGTTGGGATTTTATGATGCACATGCTCAGTTAAGAGGCACATCCAGGAGCAGAAATGGACACCAAAAACCCCTACATTTGAAGCTCTCCTGTAATTTAGCAATAATATTAACAAGTAGTTATTAAGTCCATAATTCATTGTAATCAAAGTGCCTTCAAAAATTAAATGAGTGCTGGGTTGTGTATGCATTTTACAAGGGGGCAATGCCAACCAGAGATTCGTTCAGCAGGGCAAAGCAACCACCCAAAATTCCTCAAAGTACTCCTAAAACCATTAAATCTGCTCTTGTCAGATCTATAAAGTTACTGTCATCCTCAAGTAACTTTCCAGAAAAATAAATCTCTTGGAAAACACACTGAAGAAAACTTGCCCAAACTACCAACTGATACATAATAACTCCACGGATGTAGCTGATCTGCAAACCTATTAAATACTTAGCACTGGAAAATAATAATTTTGCGTATTTTCCTATTTAAAATCTTCATTATTTCTATGATGATTGCCAATTTTATCATGAAAATCAGATGATTTTTTCATTCATAAAGCAGAATTTCCTGTCAGGAAAATACCCTTAGTAGTCGTTTATTTCAATTTTTATTATAAGTATTGGATTATTCTGACAAATGTCTACACTGATGTCTCTCTACTGCTAAATGGAATAAAACAGTAAGCAGAAAACCTGCTGTAACTCTTGCTGTAATGTCAGCGTAGGCAATGACTGCAGTTTGGGATGCAATACAGTGCCAAAAATTTAACTCACTTATAAAACGCCTGACAGATAAATCAGGGCTTGGGCCATTTTAACTGTGATCACAGAAATTTATGATCATGAAGTCTTGAAGCAAAATATAATTTATTTAATCACAGATAAATTCATTCAAATAATTGTCATAATGATCAGCCCCCAAAGAGAAACCAAAGCTGAGGTCCAGTATTAGCTTATATTATACAAAGACTTAAACAGAAAAAAGCTGTTGGAATATCAACGCCATAAAATGCAATTTTACTTATCTCCTAGTTGAGACAGAATAGACTCACATATGAGTAATAAGGGCATGAACTCTGGTAAAATATATCTAAATAAGTGCTAAAAATTGCAAGAGGCTTAGCTGTTCCTATCCAAGCTGCCTCTGAAAGCTCCACTTGATACTTAGTGAAATATCCAGGATTTAAAATTGAAAAAAATGTACCTTATTTGAGCTAATGTTTTCCTGCCAGAACATTCTTGTAGTAGCATAAATGTTTTACTTTGTTTTGCTAGATAAGGCACAAGTGAGCTCACATAACTCCTTCTTTATGGAAGAAAAGCACACTGCCATCTGTGAAATAGGTTGAACACAAAAAGCAGCCTCCTCTTGCATCCAATTGCAAACATATATCAGATCGATTTTAGTCCCAGTAAATCTAGGCCATGTTTCACTTTTAGTGCTACCTTGTATGGTGTTTACTTCATGGCAGACTCTTCCTACATTTAATCCTCAAATTACCTCACTCTGTATTCTCAACATAAAAACTCTGTAAATAGGGTTCAGCCTTACTGTAGCCAGGAAATTACTTCTCATTTTTGCCATGCTCACAAAGCAATACTGTGGGAAAAGGGATTATTGTTTACTATTTCTGTGGGGAGGAGAAAAACAGAAAGAAAAAGAGAAAAGGACAGCAAGTAGAGCTTAGAGGAAAAACCAATTCCAGACAGAGTAGATAATCAAGCAAATAATTTAGAGGAAAAACATGAACTAATTTTTTCCTCTGCCAGTGTTGGAGGACTTGGAACCGAGGGAACGCAAACCTGTGCCATGCTCTTTCCTTTTCCAGTTTCAATCCAGTCACAAATCCTCGTGGGCTACCCCAGCAAGAGGAAAGCTGCATTACTGCAGCAGGTTCCAGCGTGCAGTGCTGCTGGGAGGAGCAGAGGAGCTCACACATGCGAGGGGTTCCCTTCATGCTGCCACAGCCCACAGCACAGCAAACTCTTCTCAGACCGGCTGCATCACTGTGCCAGCCCTCTGCCTTTGCCTGCCTGTCCCATGCCAGCAAGGCAAAGGTGTGCCTGGTGCTTCAGTACCTCATCCTGGAGTCCCCCAGTTCAGCCATGTCCATGCCCAGGGACCTGAATTTGGGCAGCCCCTCCCCAGGGCATCCCAGAAACGGGAACTTACATCACACATACTGTATTGTTAGTCAGAAAATAAGAAGCCTGCTTCATATACAGACCATTTTTTTAAAAAAGAGGAAAAGAAAATCATTTAATGTGCAAGCATACAATTAAAAGTCAAGTTATAAAATTTAGTAGCAAATATTACAAGGTATAACAAATCAGCTACAAACAGAAGAGATGAGAGGTTGTTCTAATCTTTGACATACACCTTTGGCCAGCCACCAGCAGCAATGTACTCTTTCCTCCTAAAAAACATTCCAAAGACACTTGAATTACCTTACAAAGGTAATGAAGGTACCAAGATAAACTAGTAGCTTCAATTAGTGCAGTTCTCAGCACAAGCATTTCTTTGCTATAATTTGTGTGCTTGAAAAATTAAATCTGTTATTTGCCTTAACGTGCCTAATGGATGAGTAAGATCCTTTCAGCAAATTTCAGTAATATTTTATAACCTTTTCACATCTTTAAGATATTGGCTGCTGGCAAAGCTTCCAGCTGGACAGATAGGCAATTCCCAATCTTGCAAGGGCATTCTTAACTACAAACACATTTTGGAAGTGTTCTTACTGAAGGACTTACTATGTAGGAGGTCGAGCAAGAGGCAGCTCTAGAAAGCAATGCTGGGTCTCAGTTCTCCAAGTATGTTCAAGTGTTCAAGTCCTGAAGTCAATCAGGAATCAGAGTAATGCTGAAAAGAATTTCCCGAGTCTGGAAAATACTGGCAAGAGGAGCTATATCTTAAAGCAGAAAGCCAAAAGGTGTTTTTTCTAAGTTTACTTTTATTACAAACACACACAAACTTTTATTTATTTGATTTAGTAAGCCTTAAAGTCAGCCTCAGAGGAGGTTTTTGATGAGAACAGCTCTGGCTGCATATACTTTACATGACAAATACTAAGCTAAAAAAAC
>JANRMJ010000107.1:6533248-6560365 GCA_025584955.1 Alethe diademata
CACCCCCAATAAAAAAAAAAAAAAAAAAAAAAAAAAAAAAAAAAAAAACCCAAAAAAAAACCAAAAAAAAAAAAAACCCCAAAACAATAAAAAAAGGCATGATGAGAAATTCACAATTAAACCTTCCTAGCATTTCTCAAGCACCCAGGCCAGGATCCTGAAATTTACATTGCATTGTATTCAGATGTAGGGTCTGGAGGACAGAGCAATAAACTTACAAATATTAGACACAGAATTTCTCTGTTACCATATTGCAAGTGAAAAATCTGAATTTAGAATCAAACAGACATAGAAAGGAGTATAAAAGCTAGGGATGATATGAAAAAAACATGCTTTGAAACACTCTCCCATGTTTAATTAAAAAGCAGAGAAGTACAGGAATACAGTATAAACAGAACAGCATTAAAAACTATTTTTCAGGGTTTTTTTTCTTGTGTACTAATTCATGTTGTTCTTGGCTTTAGAGAACAAAAACATATTTGTTAGTGGGAGTAGAAATAAACAGAACTGAGAGTAATGTATTCTCTATCAAAGGAAATTAGTGGCAATTTTCCAAGAATTCAAGTGCAGAATATTTAGACTGATTTGTAGTCCACATTTATTAGACTGATTAGCTTTTAGGACACAATACTTATTAAGTGTCACATATTTGATGAGGACATTGTACACAAACATGAAGATGAACGTATGAGAAGTTTATGGTATAGCATGGATAATTAGTAACTTCCTGCTTGTCCATCACTTGCTACCTTCTGCAAGGTAATCTGAAAATTCTCAAGTGCATGCAGCAGCAATTTTGACAGACTTCAAATTCACGAGAAATCAAATTGTTTTCTTTCAAACATTGTGAGGAGCTGGTTTGTCTTGCTTCCAAGTAAGGCAGGAATTGAGTGCAAAGGTTGTGAGTTAAAATGAGAACACACAATTGTGAAGTAGCAGGGGTTACTACAAAGGTTTTAGAATTTAAGTAATTACTTACAGTCTGTATAATAGCTAATTCCCCCTCCCAATTTATTTTCTTGTTGTATGAAATAGTGTATAAACAGACAAACTGTACTACACCAGTTTCACCGTCCTTTGTGGTTTCCCCCCCACACTCCATTTATTTGAGGTACTTCAAATCTTGGTGTTTTTTCTTCGTGGATATCTCCAGAAATACTGAAAATTTTGGGACTAAGTTTAATTTTAAGTTTCATGGAAGTTAATGTTCAGATTGTAGTATAGGATTGACAAGAATTTTTTGGATAGAGACTGAGAAAGCAGTAGTCCAAAATCTGAGGTGGTGGCTTTGATCTCTTCCTCTCTGGCATCTCAAGCAGCATAATTTCAATACAAGGCTGCTAGTGAAGTGCAGATTCCAGAAATTCTCAAAACCAAAACCAATAAAAAGTACACAAGAACAGCTCCTTTCCTCCCCCCTCCTCTCCAAGATCCACAAGGGAACATATCCTGGCAATCAGGAACACTGATGTAGAAAGTACAGCAAGGCTAATCAGATCTAGTTGCCTAGCACACTGCTGCTATTAATTATTGACCACCTCACAGTGACCTTCAAGCAGTACTTGAGAAAGAAAAGACAGTACAGGTCAGACTAAATCTATGTCAACTCCTCCCAGAGAGGGTTTTCTGTTCCTGCACAGATATCTGTGGTACACAGCTGCAGTAATGAAATAAAGTGAAGTTACATAGAGTTTGGAGTGCACACTCGACCTGAAGACACAGCAACTCATCTTTTCTTAACATTCCCAAATGAACTGAGAATTTAATTACAAATTTTGACTAAGGCATTCCAGGAGAAGCAATTCAGGAACTCTTTCCTCTGAAAATTATGAACACTAAGATAAGTAAAACAGTTACAGATAAAAGTGTTTGAAAATAGGAAAGAAGTTGTGATTTTTCTGAGAGTCAATTAGAGGACATTAAGTGCCCAAGGAACAGAAAATAGGAAAACATGAAGAGTCTAAAAAGCACTGGAAATTATTCTGTAGATTTGCAGCAAAAAGAATGCTATAGGCTATTCAATAAAAGCACACAGGGAGTGATTCAGCTCAGTTCCTAAGTTATTCATAAATCACCTTCGCACTCCCTTAGAAATCATAATATAGGGCTACATGAAGCAAGGACAGTGTAATCCAGCAGACTTTCACCTATGCTTCAGCTGGAAATACTGCATGCCTTACAAGAACAAAGTCATCCAAGTAGATGTCTCTAAGAGCTAACTCAGCTTCTCCAGCCAACTTTTTTGAAAAGGTGCAGAAAACCTACATCACTCACCTAACCACTACGACCAATTTTCCAGGGCAGCACAACACAAAACATAACTCAAACTTTTCTGTATGCTGAGCTAATTAAAATAGTAGACTGCATATTAAAAGCTGATTATTAAGCTGATATCAAATCCTATCATCCCTGTTCTACTCTGTTAAAGCAGCTTAAACCACAGCAAGGATAGAAAACAAAAAAAACAGGGTTCTAGATACAAAAATCTGTATATTTAAACAAGACATAACATGTTGTAGAAAAGCCTCCTACACAACTGAAGTTTCTAAATTCGAAAACCGCTTATAAATATTAATGCAATATTATAAGCCATTTAATTCTAGACATCTTCCTAAACTTGTAACAGGGATTTTGCAACTCAACTCTTTCATCTTCAAATATATGTTAAGATGTGAAGACAAGAACCATCACTTTAAACCCACCTGCAGTCTTTCAAAAAGACAGGGTGCAACCTCCTGGTGGAGTTAAAGTTAATTCCCCAGAAAGGCTCTTGAAAAAACTCTAGAGAATCAAGAATAAGTTTATTCACACATAGCTTTGAAAGCACTGATTAAATAGGGCTAGTCTTGGATAGCTTTCCTTCTATGAATAGAAAAATAATATCTGACCTTGGAGATCTTCAGGTAGAGTTTCTACAGCTTCATTATTAACAATAACTTAGGCATTACTTGAATACATGTCCCAATGACAAGGACTGTCCCCTAACTTACTGTCAGAACCTTTGTGACAGAGCAGAAACCTGCTCAGCTGCTTTGAAAAGAATGATCTCCTACTCAGAAAGAATCAGGAAACATAGCAAGTGAGGAGAAGTTTAGCAAGAAACTTTAAAAGTAGGAACTAGGGTTAACAGTGTTATTATCATCTAGATCTAAATCTGCTATATGATGTTATCCTAGTTATGTTAAAAAAGGCCTATGTTAATTGGAACAACAATGAATTTCCCTATTTTTCAATTCAACAAATCAGCAGGTGAACAATTAATTTAATTTATTCTTTCACTTGGCTAAGGAATATCTCAGCAATTTCGAAGAGACATCATTCCAAACTAGTCAGTAGTGTTTGCCTCCTTTAATAATTGAATAGTGAATTATTTGAATTATATATCTTTCTATATTAAGACCTAAGAGGTCTGTCTTTAACTCCCAAATACTTGGTTAATTATCTTTAGAGCTCTGGCACTCCTATTAAAACATGAAGTACACATTAAAATGCTGTTTCACATGGGGATTATGGTGCTCTCTTCACACAGAGAAGACCCCCAGCATATTTAAATACATATTAGTTCATAGAGGGAAGCAGAAGAAGTGCAGCACAATGTTTTCCTAGCAAATACACACAACACAAATTTCACATTCTATATACAGTCTTAACTTGCAGCATGTCTTCCTAGTGTTCTATTAGTGTATAAGTCATGAAAAATACAGTCATCCAAAAAAGTTGTTAAAGATAACATATTTGTGCACAAACTAAGCACATTACTAAGAACTTACACCAGTTTTTCCACATAATGGTTTGATGCCCCCAGAAATTTCAATTAATCACACTGCTTGAAACAAACTGCACACAGCTTTCAGAAAACCTACTAACTCTGGAATCTCTGTGACTGGAAAAGCATAAACAGAAATAAAAGGAGACATGCATCAGATAACTTAAATACAATTCTAGGTGTTTTATAGCTTCCTTTTTGGATAACAGACATCTATTTCTGTATAACACACACACACACACTACAAAGTAAAAGAAAAACTACAAGGTTAAGAAGAAAACCAAACCCCAAACCTACAACCCCGTAATTCTTGCAGACTTATTTAGATTATCACAGCAAGTCTTCAGCCACGTGGAGTGAGCAGCTATGTAGCTATGTCTGGAACATATGAAGCAGAAATAGACACAGCAGATTTCTGTTTCTAATTGGAGCAGTTTGTGCTACAAACACAGCTGCACCACAGTTACCACTGCACTCAAATAAGCACAAAGCCACAGTAGATAGAGGTGGCATTTCTAAAATTCTCTTCATTTTCTGAGAAGCTGTTTAGTATTAGCCAGTGAGGCTTCAGCCCAGAACTACACATAATAGGCACAGACTTCAATACTCATTGTACTAGATTATCAGCATTGCTTCTGAGGAGACACTTACATACACTCCAAAAATCAGAGACCCATTATTACATATGCTGGAAAAATACATCTTGTGTCTCTAAGACTACCAAGTATCAAAACTAAATGGGACTATTATACTAATACATCATTATATTTCAGCTATTTCTTAGCATTTTGTGGGCTTGGTTTTGTTTGTTTTGTTTATATTTTAACTCAGATAGCAAGACTATATTGGTTACATTATTCTATTTTCTGGGAAAAATAGCAGGGAACACAGAAATGTAAGAACACTCCCTGGCATTCATCCTTCCTGAAGCATGACAGAAATTTCTGAACTTTAAGGAAATGTGTTTTGATCCACAGAGCAGCACTGAAAATCCTTTCTTTCCTGGCACATTTATCAGAACAAAATTCTGATTCCTCACATTCTTTGCTTTGTGCATTTACGAGTAGAAAGAACAAAATCCTTTATAGAGGCTTCAGCCTCCCATATGCTTTGTTTAGACATCTGCAGTGTCCTGTGAAATCAATCTCACCACAAACATGTCTATATTTAGACCCCTGAACTACACAAGCATTTTACTGCAGAGCTGCAATTGCATAGAAATACAGGCCAAGGACCACCAAAGCTTTGTCTAGTTCATGCTCTGACAACACAGCCTCATTTCTCTTCACCACTTCTCTCCCTCCTCTGCCCACTCTTGCTGTAAATAAGTATATTTTGGCATTCTTGTTGCCTTCTCCTTCCAGCATCTCTAATGGGGTTGCAATTTACCACACTGCAGCCCATCAGATGGCTGTCATTTCAGTAATGCTTTATGTGCTGCATACGTCAGATTTTTCACTTGCTGGCAGGAAGTCTGAGCAATGTGTCCTCAGCAAGGATTCACTTACTTCCCTCATTGCTTCCTGAAGAAGTTGCAAGACATGTATAATCATTCACAGGATTTCTTGCTGAGTGCTTTGGGCAAATGTGTCATATTGAGTTATTCTGCTCTCTGATAGATATTTGACCCTTAAAAAAATGTTTAAGCCAAGATAGACAGCTTGAAAGTAATAAATAGATCCTTGGAGGAGAGCAGCCTTGAAAAAGAATTACAGCCTAAATACACATTAAAAGCCCAGGCAAATCTTGTGGCAACATTGTAAACACAGACAGAATAGTCATGAAAGAGATATCAAGCAGTAATTTTGTAGAAAAGGGCAATTTTTTCCCCCTCCAAAGTTGTTTTCCAGTACCAACAGCCACAGAAGATTCCATTATAATTCTTCAGGATTCTCACCACAGGTGTTGTCATGTTCCTACAAGATGGGGGAGATAATGCCTTTACACTGCTCTTACAGGAAAGGGTGTAGTGTCTAACAGTTTCTGGGGTTGGGACAGCAATGGCTTCTCATAAAAACATCCCATAAAAGGTTCTGCTCACTTCCTTTCCACAGGATAGCCATGCTGTTAGTTCTTTTAATCCTTAATTTATTAAGGACAACAGAAATCAGACTCTGATTATGAGTTTTGAGCCAAGATTTAGACTTCATATAGTACTATAATACTGCATGTTAGCATAAGCATAGAAATTCTTACCTTGTATTCATTCAATTCCCCATTCCTCCCTTTGCAAATAAATGCTTGCTGTTAGTTTCTTTCTCTTGAATAAAAGAGCTTGTAAAACATTAGAGAATGAAAGTTAATCCTTGCACACCTCTGTCAGCATAAGCCTTTTTATCTCCCTCTATTATGTCATTTAAACATTAAGTACAAAAGGTGAAAGCATAGATTTTTGTCAAGATTTCTTTACTAACAAAGACCACATTCAGTGCTTTTCACTGAGGAAAGTGAGCAGAGACATCAAAGTGAGCAGGACCTCATTCACCAGCTCAGGAGACTGAGTCTATTCACCCACAGCTAGAGAAACAGCACACCAACATCCTGATTTAACCAGTCTGTTTTAGTCATACCAGCTGTATTTTGTTTGCATAACTTCATATGTAATTACTTTGCTAAAATTTCTTGCTGCTATGAATTCAGTCAGCCTTGTCTTGTTTATGCTGTTAATTTCAAATTAACAAAAAGAGCCATAGTGCAAAAAACAAACAGTAGCTTCAGAGGAGGCTGTTAAACAGATCCTTTATTAGGTCTCCTTATAATTATACCTTTATCATTAATGCAAATGCATTAAAAATGGTTTAAGATCAAAATCCTTAGAAGCAGCCAAAAAAACCCCATCTGGATAGGATAGCAGTGAATAGCCATTTGTATCACAAAACATGATCATAGATGTACCAGACAGATTTTCCAGCCTCCATTGCATAACTCCACTATTTCAAAGAGTTGCATTCTAATCTAAAGTCATCTGCAAGAAATTGTCAAACAGCCTAGAAAATGTGAATTCAAATGTCAGATTGGAACTCAGACTGGTAAAACTGAGTGGAGTTCCAAAGCCTGAAGTAAATGAAGGTTTAGAACACATATCAAATAGGCTTTAATTCAAGCCTACATGACCTGCAAATGCAGCTTAATTACTCATCTCTCCTCTTCTTGGTATTAGCTCACACCCTTTATCTTGTGTTAAATTTGCTGCTGACATCTCAGGTGAGGACAGTGGCTTCCTAAAGGTGATGCAGCACTTAACACAAAGGGCACTTCAGTGCATTTTGGACTTCTGTCTTTATTAGTTCAAAAACTTCGCATGTTTATGTGAAGTCTGAGCATGAACATTATCTCAAATGCAAGTTTTTGCAAAAAACACCAGTATTGGGCAATTATCTCCACCCTTAATTTTTCCAAGCTAATATGAAATCCATCAGGTGTCTCACACAAAGGCTAAAATCATGGCTTCTAGAATTTTATGACCACATAGCTCAATCTAATTCTTACAGTTTAAAATCACTTGAATGAACTTTGAAGTTGTGCTAAGTAATAATGTCTTGGGTCATTAACTTTACACTGCCAGTTTGGCCTCATGATTGCATTTACTTTAATTAATGTAAGTTAGTAATTAATGGCACACTTAACAGAAAGAACTGCTTTAGCACATTGCCAGTTTTTAACAAATAAAACAACCTTAAAATGCTTCAGGCAAGACTGGAAATAATCTGTTGCAGGTGGCAAGTGCAGAGACAAAAAGGCTAAGCCACCGTGTTTTGTGGGTTTTTTCTAAATTTAGGTGTAACAGGTTTAATTGTCATGCTAAAAACTTAGCTCACATTTCATCTCATTTATTTTGATTTTTGCCATAGTAAATTTGATTCATGATCAACTTCAGCATGCATCCATTGATTCTGTGTCAAATTATGAAACTGTTGGAGGGACAAGTGTTATTCTACCATAGCAATGAGGACACAAAAACAGAACTCATTAAGTAATTGTGTACCAACCTCCTACTACACTGAACAGCTCTTTTACAAGAACACTTAGTATTCAGACCACATTCTCCTTTCACGTACCTTTTGCAAAGTTTCAACTTCTAGTGAAACTTTGACCAAGGCAAGCTTTATTCAAGGGATCAGTGTCTTAAAAACTACTTTACACCACCTTTCATAAGTTTTGGAAGGGGGAAAAAATCTAAAAATCTTCCACTAGCAGAAATAAATGTATACATAAAAACAGCAGTTTGGTATAGAGTAGAAAACTAATTTTCTAAATACTTTGCTTCATAAAAATACTAATTTACATGGTGACTTGAAGATTGCTTACTATATTTTCCAAAGCCAAAATAAGTTGATTCTGTCAGTGTAGCATTTAAACAATGTATTTGAAGAGAATACTCCCTGACAGACCTGGATCAATTATCTGAACTGGCAGATTGTACAACATCACATTGACATGAGACACAATTAGATGCTAGAATGAGGTATCAAGTATAGCTGATATACAAAACAATATCACAAAAGGAAACTCATCAAGGAGAAAACACATTTCTTTGACTTTTCCTTCTCTATCCTGAAAGACAAAATGCGAGCATAGACCTACTTAGATCTGTATGACATTATCACGATAATCATTATCCCAAATGTTTTCACTGGCAGAGGATGAGAGATTAAAGACCTAGGAGGAAGAAAAAATAATTCCAGATATAAGATTTCTTTTGGATGATTCAGAAAGCCATCTGGCTGCCAGCATTAAGAACAATTTACTTTGAGAGTCATCTGTGGGAGACAATCGCACCTGAAATCTGGCAAAAAGCACATTTTTCTTTTAATGACTCATTAGTTCACTTTCTCCTCTGAGAAAGATAAAGTTTCCATTCCTGCCTTCAGAGATGAGGTTAAAATACTGGGAGAAAGTGAGAGAAAAATGGCAAAAACCAAAGGGACAGTAAAGAACATTAAAAAAATGTTGGAGAGGGAGACGCACCACATGCCCTCAAGCCTTTGATTTTCGTATTTCCTTCCATAAGACTGCTCCCTCCATCACATCAATGATGAAGGAATTATCTGTAGATGTTAAATGTCATAAAGAGATGTACAGGAGTACTTTCAGCCAAGCTGGAGCTGCAAAATTTGTTTAAACAGACACCTAAAGTATCTGATAAAGTTATGAACAAAAGCAGCCACCACAGGACAGTCTGCAGAAGTGACAAACACAATATTTTCATCCAGCTATCATTGCCAAGAGCTATCACAACTTGGGGATCCTCTATCCTCACACTACTGTCATCTCATCCTGGCCACTTGACTTGGTTATTGTCACCCTGCATCCTGACTATCCAGAACAGGGTGTGCTAACCAAGAGATTGCTGATCATAGCACACAAGTTGCCTGGCATCAAAATCATTCATCATTCTCACATTTGAATGCAATATCAGACAGTGCATTTCTGAAGGAACAGAGCCAAAAAAGTCAGACTAAATTCAAGTAAGGACAACTGAAAATTACCTTGTTAATATGCAGACAAGATACCAAGATAAAAAACAGAATACAAATTATTATCTGTGTTCATCTATATGTATAGAAATAAAATACTTAAGAGGAAAACTAACCATGTGCAATGATTTAAAATACCTTAAGCTGGAATAAAAAAATGCCAAGCCATGAACTGTAGCTTACTATCACACAGCAGATAGGAAAAAGTCTAAGCAACTCAATTACTTAAGAGGCTTTATCTCTCTTCTAGAAGTTCTGCCACTATTCCCACCTAGGAGATGTACTTGCCAAACTGTTCTTTCAGACATGATGGCAACTGGAGTTATCAGTAAATAATGGACAATATCTGAGGTCACTCAGTCAAGAGGCATGATCTGTTTGCTGCACCATTGGTATTTCTATGATGCTATTTTACCTTGGTTTCTCACACACCTTTTACAGCTTTCATATATCAGTGTAAGCCCAGCACTTTAAAAAGTGGTTTACTTTAAAACTGCACATTGGACAATCCCCACCCATCATACTGGTGCTATTTCAGAGGACACATTTGGGGATTGATGTGGATGTATATGGCATCAAGCTCTGAACTGATGCTTCAGAACAGCTCTGTCAAACCTTATAAAAATTGATAGTTTCTTTTTCCTTTGCACATAGACCACCTACGTGGAGCCAAAAAACCCAGAGCTTCTGGCTAAGTCATCTGGAAATCACTTCACAGTTAGAACCACAGTGTAATCCTTCCCCTTGACAAGACATATTTTAGGCAAAGTCTGACAATACTCAAGGGCTTTCAATCCAGCAAATTCCAGGAAACTGTCCACGATGGAGTTTCTAATTCTCGATAGGAAATGCATTTTAAAATTCAGTGTAAGATAGTTTAAATAGATAGACATTAGAAACAAAAGAACACATATTAAGGTAGTTTTGTACTTCTGTGCCACAGTGAATTTGATTCAAGGAAGTAGTACAGTGTGTGATACATGCAGAGTGACAGCAGTCACCCAATTTCAGCATGCCCACATGTAGAGGCTTTAGTGATGCCCACAGAGACTACTTCTTATGCCCAATCACTCTGAACAGTAATGAACAGAGTCAGCTGTAATTAGTTCTTCACTGGCTTCACAGCAAGGCTTGAATAGGTTTGTTTGGGGCAATGCATTTGTGGGTTAAATTTTTAAGACTAAGGAGAACTGGAAATTGTTGGCAAGCTTACAAAAATAATACAGATGAAGTCTGACAGGAGTCAGAGTGCTAAGCTAAGACTTTCTGTAACTTAAACATCAAGCAATGGAGAGACTGATTGAAATCAACATTTTCATCTGATTATTTTGGCCCTCCAGGACATGATCCAGAAACCAAATTGCTAGAAATTAGTCATGCCTTGCTCATTACCCTAAAGGCACAGACTTGCACACAAGAATTTGAGCACATAACTTGAAAAACTCACTGTTGTCCAAATAGGATATTTTCAACAAAAAGGGACACAAAAAACAAACACACAGAGAAAAGCCCCAAACCCACCAAAACCTACAAAAAAACCTCACCAGATTTAGACAGATCCATAATATTTTCTTTGTTCCTTTCAAAAACATTTTTACTGAAGTACTGTTGATTTAATACATATCCTATGCACATCAGGATAAAAATGTGAAATGATCAGGTTTTACCATCACTATACACAGAAACAGTGTAGTCAGTAACTAAATTTTGGGAAGTCATGAAGAAATTCTAATACAGATTAAAGTACTGGAAACCAGGTACACAGCTTTTATCTCCATTGCATTATTTGTGTAAGTCTTAAAGTGAACAAAGCATATATAACATACACAAGCTATTACATCATACACATGCAATGCATATCTATGTAACAAAGCTGTAGTAGGATGAAAAATAAGTCCCAAAAACCAGCCAAAGATACTATTGTTTTACTTGAAACAAACAGTTTTCTTGAGTTTTTTAATTTTAAGCTCTGTATACATCAAGTGAAGTCCTAAATTAAACATAACCAAAGATCCTTTTCTGATCACTAGATTAGCATGGGACAAAGAAATTTTATTAAATCCAAAAGTTTATATTATTAAATAATAAACTAAAATTCAGGGCTTAAAATTTTTGGAAGAAAATTAAGGCAATAATGATTCATGTAGTTTTTGAAATTGCTACCATCAAGCTATGTTTCAAATGTAACAGGAAACTACTGAACAGCTTTCAGTTACAAATAATGCTAGAGGATTATTTTGCCTCTTTCAATGCCAAGGAAAGGTTACATTTCCTAGACATTTTTCCCCTAAGTTGGCTATAATCCAATAAGGCCTCAAGTCTGGAGAGGTTTCATTTGTTTCCAGACACATTATTTGTAGAGCCACTAACTTCCTGCAAGAATCTTTCCTTTAAAACAAACATTAATTTGTCAAGGGCAGACTAAAATAAACTTGCTCTGTGATGCACACAATAAAAAATTTCCTTTGTGAGTACAAACCAGTCTCCCCATTGCATGTCTCAAGTGAAAACAAACACTGACTGCTTAGTCTTCCTTATAAATATTGAAAATTGTACATCAAAAAAGGTTTAATGAGAGTGCTTTTCCTAGGTTCTCCTCCAGTATCCAAGATATACATGCAGCAAGATCAACTGAAATGGAGCAATAGCACATTAACACTAAATATACAAAGTCAAACAGTCAAATGAGTTTTGACACTTCTCCCCTCAATTTATAATTACTCTAGCAAGTCCACTAGGAAGATTGGTATTCAGTTGATAAAAGCAGAGCTGTTGCACGACAAACAGTGGATTACTTGTGACAAGGCAGCCTTTACTACTCCTTCCTCATGAATAAATATCATAACCAACCTGAGAAGTGGGCTAGCATCAATATAATATGTTTATTATATATAATTCAAATGAGAAAAAGTTATGTTTCAATGATCCACGATATTTAAAATCACTGTGCTTGACTGCAACTATCAACACCACAGCAGGATACACATGAAGCAAGAAAGTAATTTCATTTCCAAAGGGCTCTCTTGAAAGTAATTTTGAAGTGCCTAAACACACAAAAAACCCCCCACAACACTGAAAGACTCCTGTAATAGCATTTTGAGCCCATACTACCCATGTGCACATTATAACTTCAAAACTTATTATTCTGGAAAAGTGATACAATTATAATCCTAATATTGGGGGAAGGGTTTATCTTGTTTTGTTAATATCCTGGGCTGGGAAGGAGCCCTAAGATTTTCAGAAACTTGCATCTAAACTTAGATATCAGAAATTTCTTCTCTCTCATGGTTAGTTTGGACTTGCCATACCACAAAGTGGCCTGTACCACAAGTTATGTTTCTGAAGAAATAAAAAAAAGGAAATAAACTCCCCACATTGTGCCTGTGGTAAAAAGAAAACAAGGATCACATCTACACCAGATGTTTATTGTAAAACATTTTTAGTATACTTAATTGCAAAGATGGACCAAAAGTTCAGCTACTGATTTAGTATTTCATTACACTAGGGGACACTACCCACACTGGTGACCTGGCACCTAGAGCACAGACTTAATGACTCAATTGCATCTTCTGAGAGTTCTTGATTACAAGGTTACTTCTGATCTCCAGACAGACAAAGATGGTGTCTTTTTAAAGTGTGTTTCCATAACATACAAAAATTTTCATTAGAGAAGGTAGCAGGTTTCTGTTCAATAAAAGTACATAGTTTAAATTTTAATTATTGAATCTGGAAAAAACATGTTTGAAGAGGAATTTACAACATCACTTAAGACAATTTTTGCAGTATCACTAAACTGCTAAGTTTATGAAACTCCTCTGATTAAGTGATAAGCATTTTCTTCTTGAGCAGCATGATTGAACAGGAGCCAACTGAACAGGAAATTTGGGATCAAATTCATTGTCCTTCTCATTCCAGCAAGGAAATTTATGTTAATCCTGATTGCAAAGAATCTACAGTTAAACAAAGTACTTCACAGAGAATTCTTTATAAACATCATGATGTATTCAAAGTCAGTTATTGTGATAACTTAGCAAGCAACAAGCTCAAAATGAGTAGTATTTGATAACTTCTAATTAGAACCAATCTAGAAAAAATAAAGGCTTATTTATAGCTTAACTTTTGAAAGAGATGGAATTTGTAAGGACAGTGCATTTCTTTTATATAAAACATCAGATTCTGAGTTTAAGTATTCCTGTCTAAATAAACCAAACAAAATCCCCATAAACAAATGAAAGCATACTAAGCTAAAACTTTGACACAACCATAGAAGCTGAAAACTCAACAGGCAATGTGACATACTGAATCATGAAGCACCTAAAAGCTTTTGTATGGATCAAGCTATTAAATCAAAGTCTGGAACAAAACCAGGCAGTAGCATCCAAGTCCCTCTAGAACTGGGATAATCCAAGGAACAAGCAAGCAGGCTCCCTGCTCTCTCCAGCAGCAGGAGCAGGTTTATTTCCATGATGCTTCTTATTGCTAAAGAAATAGATACTGCACATGTAGCTATCGTTAAGATACTACAGCTTCTAGGAAATCAAGCAATGTGTTTTACAGGGTGTATTTAAAGACAGAAATATTTAATCATCACTGATCACAAGGGGTTTATTTCAGGGTTTGGTGTTTTGCTGTTTGAGGTGAGGCAGTTATTAAATCTGTTCAACAGTGCAAGGGAGGAGAGGAAAGACATGAAAAAAGAAGTTAACCTTTCTGTTTCTCTTTTGAAAATCAGTCACTTTTTTAACCTCACCTGTGCTTTGTGCCTGATTCAAGCCACTCCTCCATCCTCAACAGCCAACAGACCACGACTATAGCAAAGCTGCCATAAATGTTGGCCAGCATCTGCTGCCCAAAGACAGCTCTTAAAAAAATAGAACTTTTTTCCCCATACACACTGTTAAACATTTTTCTTATGTATACCATAAGTGTAATCATGTTTTCAGCAGGATGACTGTTGCATCAATCCTAATAAAATTTTAGTTTCATTTACAAGAGTTATTTACACAGAAAAGCAATTTCAGACTCTCTAGCCTCCAGGTTTAAAGCTAGAAGGCAATTTTGACTCAATATATTCCCTTAAAATCATGTATATTTTTTCCAGGAGAGCTTTTTTTGCACTTCTTGTTCATCTTAATGAAATTTGAACAAGTTATTTAAGAACACGTTAACCACAATTGAAGATTTGACCGACTTTTAAGCAACCTAAAATACTTGACTGTACAGCCTCAAGTCTTAAATAATCATTTTCTACATAGCATTTAAATACTTAACCTGTTGCAAAATGTGATCTTTACAAGGTAAGCCTCCAGAACATAGCCATAAAATGTGTCTGGGACTAAGAAAATGAATAATATTGCATTTCTTTCATGTTGCAAGGCTTCCTCTTTTGCACATCAAGTGATTACAACTTATTACTATGTACAACACAAGCTGAATTTGTGTAGCATCCGTATTACGGTCTTACCTTCCACACTATTCTCTTCAAATAATGCTCTCCTGTTCTTTTCTTCAAAGAGCTGACTGCAGACAGGAAGAAAAGGAAGAATTATCTCTGTGCAGGTAGCAAACAGGATCAGAGAAGCTTAGCTACCTGTTAGAATTGATACAAGAGCCAAGCCTCTCTCCAAAGCAATCTCTGCCACAAGACTGGCATTTCCTTGAAAGCAGTCTAGGAGATTTCTAAGACATACCTTGAAAGAAAAAGGCAATCCACACCTCCATTCAGACTGTAATGGGTCTTTCTGCAGAAGCTAAATTGTTTAATAAATCTAAACCCAACCCAAATTCATTCACTCCTGAAGTTACCCAATAGTCAGACCTGGTTATGAACATGGATGGCGAGTAAAGATAAAAAAGGACTAATGCTAAAAGAGTTTGAATGTTATGTTTAAAACTGTTCTTTTGATTTCAGTAAAATAAAACAAATTGGAAGTCTTCTAAAACAAGTATCTTTGAGAAGTTCTAGATATCACTAATATCACAATACAGAAGAACTCATATTTTCACTGGTATCACAAGAATGTTCCATCACCTTCTGAACTACAAAATAAAGAAATAAATCACATTAAGCAATCAAACGCTAATCTCAGTCAATTAATCAGACTACTTTTGCTTACTAAGCTCTGTTCCTTGTTCCACAGATTAAATAAGGTTTTCCTACTTTTATGAGTACCATAATCTGGAAAGATGGCATAAAATGAAAGTAGAAAAATGAGAAATCATCAGGTGTTTAGACAGATTATTTTCCAGATCAGATTATCCACAAAAAAAAGCAGAAAGCTAAATAACCTTGTTCTTCCATTTACCACCACTGAATTTATAACAAAAAACAAAACAAAAATAACAAAAAGAAAAAAAAAACAAACCACAATAAAAACACCCCAATCCACTCTCCCTTACACAAATGGGATTTTCTAATGTATACCTATTCTTTAGATATGCATATAGGTAAAGAATTAAGAACAGAATAAACCTCTCAGGACTCAGAATCAACAGCCTCACATTCCAGGTCTAACATTCATACTTGCTTTGAGTGCTCCCATGTAGCTGCTTCTACTTCTAGAAAATTTAATTCCAGAGATTCTGTAACATTTCAGTATTAAAAAAAAATAAACACTCCCTATTGTACGAGATTTTTGCTTTCCAATTTTCAGACATGAAGGAACTGGCAAGTGTTCACTGATTTCCTGCACTGTTACAGAAAGTATATTTTGAATACATGTAATAAACTCCACCAAAAAAAAATGGTGCTTGGTCTGTTTTGACTTTATGTCATTACTTCTGGTAAGACTTAATTTACTAAATATTCCACTTCTTTGAAGAGTAAATAGTGTGAAACAAATTTACAAACACACTGTAAATAACTGGGTTTATTCAAGCTATTTATTACTAGCAAGTTCTACATCACTTATGCTAACACATCTTGTATAAGTGCAGCATGAATTTCTCACAGCTCTTGATAAGATTTTCTTAAATGTGTTAGCAACCAATTCTGCTGGCAGGACTGGTTGTCCAAAACATCAGTCAAAGCTTTCTTTAAGTAAGCAAATGAATATGAAGGTAAAATTGAAATTATTATAATAGATGTTTGCACTGGATCATAAAAACACCCTCATTTTACAGTGAAAAAATTACTACATTTTGAATCTTGGCTCTAAGTATGGAACTGGAAATAGATGGCTCTCCATGATCATTTTGCATTTTACCAGCTGTGCAATGGAGAGATCAATTCAGTAACAAAATCCTAATACATCCCTTGCCATTAGCTCATGAATCAATTTGAGGAAACATGAAATTAAACAAACTGAACCAAGTTCATACCAGTAAGTTTTACTAAACTTCTACCTCTGCATTTACTACAGATTCTTTTTCTCTACGGGAAACCTTGTTTTATACTCTCAACCCCTTTTAGGGGGGAGGAAACATCCATGGCCTGAAGTGTTGTCTCACTTCCCAAGATGTTAAATGTTGGCACCCATTGCCCACTTCTTAACATGAAGAACTAAAACACTGATTCCAGAGGGCTGACGTGGAATTAATACTGACCTACATATTGCTCTCTTCATCATCAATTTGGCTCATGTTAAAAAGTACAAGATGGAATACACTCAGAGGGTTTGAAATCCCTTTCTCCCAACTCCCCAACAGAGCCTCCTCATGCCCAACCCTCAGTCAGAGCATCTCTTTGGAATTGTTTCAAAGTTCGCACCATGTCAGATGCTCACTTGGCACCCAGGCCACATGGGACTCATTAAAGGCCACTTACAAACACATTTGTTGTACCAAATTCATTACTTGGACATTTTTTATTACTTTTCACCCCTTACTTTTAATACTCATCCATACCTTGCATGGAATTGTTTCTTACATCATTAAGAACAAAGCACTAAGCATCAGCTTCAAAGCATTTGTAACAACTTCTAGTTTCAGCTTGTGTTTTTTTTTGAGGAAGTAAGGCCTTTGGATCTACTTTATCATATCCTATGCAGTGGTCTGAAAAACTCTAACTTGGTAAATTGGATGCAAAATAAAAAGAATAAAATGAAATTTTTCATTTAGCCAAAGTACAGCCTGAACTCTAAAAATGTGAGCTATCAACTACAGCTATATAATAAACCATCCCAAAAGTATCATTCTAACAGTATATTATTCAGACTCATTTAATTCCAAAAGCTATTTTTTCCTGACCTTTCAGGATCTCCACAGACCTTTGGTTCTTCTGCACATTTTCAAACACTAAATTCATAACATTCATCTTGACCATGCACAAATCTTTTGTGAAGCAATAAATGAACTAAGAATGAGTTTCTCTAATCACATTACAAGGTAGCTTTGTTGGGTAGGGCTTTCTCTAAAGAAAAAGTGTACTTTTCCCACAACACACAGCCCGTACTCCTTTGTGACTGCTCCAGGAAAGGAAAGAATGAGGAGCTGAACTTCTTGCAGCTAATCAAATGAGTTAAGATTGGAAAATCCTTATCAAGCAAATCTTCAGGAAGGAAACTCAAAGAACACTAAGTGGCTTAATTTCTCACTGGCACACTGGGAAGGAGAAGGAGCAGGACATAGCAACCCCTTCTCTCACATAAGAATCATTAGCATTTACAAAGTCTAAGCTCTGAAGGGAAGAAAAGCTTCCAGACCCATTCTGCAAAGGAAACCTTTCAAACACCAAGGGCAAATACATGATGTGCCAAGTCTGCTGCAGAAAGAAAACCTGTAGGCCAGAAAGTTTCCCTCCCCCTTCCTTGGAGGACAGAAAGAGATTTTTTATGCCTACTCCTACCCTGAAGTTCCCAGAGAACTCTTAACTCTTGATGGACAAACTCCAGGGTACAATTCACCCCAATCTGGACGGCTGTATCCAGCGAGCCCAGAGACAAGGAACAGGCAAAACCACATTACTCTGATTCCAAGTCCAAGGGTAACATGCAAGTAAGGTTTTAATGTTGAAAACAAAGAAACAACACCTTGGAAAAAGAATTTAATTCAATACTAACCTTGGAACAATCAAGCAGGTAAACTTAGGGATCACTGAAATCTTGTAGCCATACCTGAATTTACAAACACTGTAGCAGTCCATATCAAACTAGATTATTTTTAGATTTTACTTCACTCTGCTACGAAGATCCAATTTCAATGACAAAGCAGTGGGTATTAGAAGGAAAAAAGCCTTCAAGTCTACTGAAACAAGAAGACAACATATCTAGTTTGTATTCCATTCTTCTGTTGGGAAAAAAACCATGGAAATCAGGCAGAATTACTTTGGAAGAGGTGGAATCAGTTTCGGACTAAACTGATTTCTGAGTATTCCTGAAGCTCAACATATACAACAGAATCAGGCCTGTTGTTAGTTTCTACAGAATTTGGTCAGTCTCTTAAAATAACAGAACCTGTTGGCAGACTTCACTTCAGACCTCATTTAACTGTTTCCAGCACCACAGTTCATTTTTCCCCCATTCTTGGTTCTGGCTTCTATGCCTCTGTCTGCAAAGTCCAGCAAGTACATACTTACTTTTAAAAGCCAGATGACAAGTAGTTTTTATCTCAACTCTTTTAAGAAGAATTATGTCATTTATGAAGTACTTGGAGTCATCTCAAGGTCACATTTCACTCAGACCCCTCATGCAGTTAACCAAGCCTACAGGAATAAATGCTGGATCTAAATACTTGTATACCACAGTCCCACATACTCAGCATTTCAGTGGCACTATTCCTATCAGTCTTAAAAACATATCACCTAACTGGACAAACAGCTCCATTTCATCTCATTTCTCATTGGCATTAACAGCCTATGAACTTCAAATTTGTTGCTGTATTTGGGGAAGAATAGAGGGATAAATAGTTTCCAGGCTTGCAGCCTTGAATTTGGAGGCAAGGGTATGCCTGATTACAATTTTGTGCGCCCAGAGAAGTTAATGACCTTAATGCATATTACTTAAAACCCAATTCTCTGTCATTAAGTTTCCATTTATACAAACCTGGAACTGGCAGGAGTCTACATCCTCTAGTGAATATACTATCTATCATTCAGCATAATAATTAATGCAAAAGTTCAAAAGAACACTCTTGCTCATCTGCTCTACTCATAATTTGACTAAAAGATTAAGACATCCCTTAATTTGCAGTCCTACAAGAAGATATTTCTTCAAAACTGACCAGGCAGTTCACTGGAATAATTTTGAAGCATGTGGCTATATATTAAATCCGGTGATTAAGCTTTCAGACAGACCTTACTAGTAGCTTTCTTCCAGACTCAGAGCTTTCACCTTGCATAATAAGCCTTGGCTTTCTTGAAAGCACTGAGCCTTTGTTGCCAGCTAGCACGAGTTACAGTAGTTAGCACCCCACTTAATTGTGTAACTAATTTATTGTGACTAAATTTCCAGCTGAAAGCTCCATGAGTCACGCAGACCCTGCTCCACAGGTCTTTCCTCCAATTTCAGTTCAAGCAAAACAAGCATTAAGCAGATTTGTTTTTAAAGCTCAGCATAACACCAACATAGAGCTACTCTAACAGCTTCTCTAACAGCTTGTAAACCCTTCTGTGCTATTTATGTAGCTCCATGTGCAAGGACTGGTCTGTCACCAGCTTCCAAGCTGAAATTTTTTCATGGCTTAATTTTTTAGCCCCATGCCCCAAAACAAGGGTCTTCTGTTCAAGACTGTTCAGTTTGCAAGTTTTTACCCAACCAGCCTTCATCCTCATAGTATTTTACCTCCCATTGTCAGCAGTTCCCTCTTTCTCTGTAAGAAATGTTCCTGCTCCCCACCTGCCTGTCCTGAGGCTCTAACAAACCAACTTGACTCACTTTCAGTGTGCTCAGCTCCTGAGTTTTAAAGGCTTCACTCTTGCCATTACAGACCCTGCTGCACATGCCAGGTAAGACTGACTAGTTGTCCCTGAAGTTGCATCACTCAGCCTTTACATGACACTGAACTCAGCTGGCTCCAGTGAGCACAACTAAAAAGGTACATTTTGCTTCAGCCACACAGAAATAAGTGTCAACAAGCATAGAATCTGAGGCCATTTAAGCAAAGCTCTAGCTGTATATTCTGTTTCCCTTCTGGAAAAATTTCTAGCAAAGCAGTACCTAGTCTTCCAGGATATTAATGTTTAATTTAATTCAATAATTCTGCTGAAGCAAGGACCAAATTCTTCTGCTTGCAGCTGCTTCCTCACCCACGCCCTCTCCCCAAACTAGAACATGGTAACATTGAGTATTAGCAGCCATATGCACACCTCCTTCACAGATGCATGCCCACAAACCTTTATCCTCCAGTAATCATTCAGTACAAAAGAAATTGTAACCTGCTTTAATTACAACTCCTTCTAGCAAAGCAATTTCAGGGAAGCAAGAAAAAACACAAGAAGTAAAGACAAGAATGTTGAGGTTGCTGTATGTCAGGGTTATTGATGAACTTTTTTCACAAGCCATATACATAATAGTCCATGGCTCTAATTTTGTCGTCCAACCACTACCATTCCCTTACCTGTCCTCCACAAATGTGTCAGAAATTCTGTCCCTGCTGATCACACATTGTTTTGAACCAGCTCAGATTATTCAGCAAGACACAGAGCTAATCCTTTGGTGTACTCCTACTCGCTATCCATACCACTCTAGAAAGAGCCTTAGCAGATTAACAAAGCAGACTTTGTCTAAGACAAACCTTATACACATGCAAATTTAATTTGAACAAAATTTAGTTCTGCTTGGCTTCCAGACATTATTAAATGTTTCATAACACAGCTGCAGCATCTACCCCTCCCACAATTATAGGCTCTCCATTGCTAAGGCCTTTTAAAAAAACTTTTAGAGCTACACATGCAGCTTCAAATCTTTCAAAATTTACCAAGTACTCAGCCACAATTTCCATTGTGTTCCTTCAGAGGAAAACATTATCTACGTGCACTGAACCCATGAAATGTGGACATTAGACCAGAGGCTCTTCATAATTTATTTTGACTTCCATTTGGAGAAAATAACACATTAAACAACCTCCAAACCCTTACATGTTGGTGATGCTGCCTCTGAACTAGCAGCACACAAACTGTCCACCAAAATGGACTTGTTTCTAACTTGTGTTTTAAGTCACATTGCCCTGCAAAACATGCAGCACTCAACAAAACCCAAATAAAGCCTGAGAATTTGCCCTCAAAGTGGGCTGAAATTCTACCTGAAATTCTCATTCTCCTTTTTGGTCTGAGCTAGAAAATATCATAAGAAAGCACACAAACATGAATATCTGAAAATAGCTATTTCCTGTGACTCAACTGATTATTCTTCCCTTAATTTTAACACCATCCATAAGCAGTAGTGACCAATTTTGCCACTCCAGTAAGTTGCATTTCTGACTGTCTTTTTCCCTAGTTCAACTTTCACTGAAGGAATCTATATGTTGAAAAAAAATTACTAGTTTTTAACATTAAAATAGTACCAAAAAGGTCTAAAAAATCTTTACCCAAACTACAAGATATTTTCCTACATAATTTACAGATTTCTTCTACAGCAGTAACAAACATATTCACCATGAACAGCAGTAGGATACAGCTGAACTCTTCTGTCCTGAACCAAAATTAAACAAGAATGATAAGGGGGAAGGGATTGTCAAACATATTCATGTGCAAGATGAATTTAAAAAAATAATTACCCCACAGATAGGAATTTCTGATAGTACAATTCAAATTACAAAGCCCTAAGCAATCAGTGTGTTAAGACATTGTTATAGATGCTTTCATCTGCAATACCAATGATTAAAAGTATTACAAGTTTAATATCCCTCTCAATTTGTTTCCACTTTACATAAGTATCATTTGTCTTCCGTGTTCTCATTAATACTTTATTCATTGTACCCTGTGCAGTACTGATTAACCCCACATATGAATCTTCTGTATGATACTGTATAAAACTCTTAGCTATGGTTAAGTGCAATAACATCTGGTCTTCCATCAGTCCCCTTTGTTTCAGAGTTGACTATTTTCTTTTAGGCTGACTCTTAACTACCAAACCCCGGTTAAGTGCAGGAGCTCCGATTTCGCTCAGTTTTAGCAGTTGGGATATATTGCTCAATCTCTTCTCCTAATTTACATAATTCATTAACATGGGGATAAATGGGTCATTTGAGATCCAAGACTCCCCATCACAGACCTCTTTCATCTTATATAACTTTAAAAAAAATTTTCTGCAAGTCTTATTTTTCACATTTCACAGCTGGAGTTCCTTCCTTTATTCATTTGAATGCTACTTTTCTGTCAAAAGCCAGGCCTAGATCCTAGAAATGTGTATACACATACCTAGGTTACAACACTTTGCCTCTCAAGTACAATTCAGATGCACATAAAAGAGAAAAAATTACCTCTGAAAGCAATATGAAAATATAATACAAAGTAATTCAGAGAGAATGAGACCAATGCAAGCTTTACTCTGTATTGCCTGTGTTTGCATGAAAAAAATTGCTTTACACTATTGTCTTAGCCCTCATGCCCTTTCTTGACTGCTTTGCTTCCTCCAAGTCAGCCTTCACTAATGACTCCATCATAAAATGAAACAGAAATAGAAATGCCACATGACCCAAATGGTTAAGGATTGATCAGAATTATGATTTTCTTCTCGTACAATTTATTTCCTCTGCAACACAATTTGCTCCAGGACACTTAAAAACAAAATACAGAAGTATAGTACAAACAATACTCAATTCTCCCAATAATTTTTGTTTATACAGTATTTTAAAATAAGGTGGAGAAGAGAAGTAGGATTCAAAGCCAAGTTTAGAAGTATAGAAGTTAAAAAGAAAGCAAGCTTAGATTTTAAGGGATTTTTGTGATTTCTAAGACCACCCATTCTTTCCCTGCCTTAAATGTTTGTCCTTAATGCACAAATCAGCAGCTACCACAGTATGGTCCACAGAAATTTGAAAATTCACAGCTGCTTCATAGGAAGCCAAAGAGCACAGCTAATCACTCAAACACTCCTCTTCCTTGCACACATCCTCAGAGCACCATCAAGGCTGAAACTTCAGCACTCCACAGCTATTTATAAAAGTTACATATACAGATAAATAATGAATAAGCAGAATTTCTTGGGATGAGGAAGTTTAAAGCTACAAACAGATAAAACTGACAGCTAAAACCATAATGTATTATAAGTTATAAAAGGAATATTATTACAGATAATGTAGATGTTCAAAAAAAATGTTTGGTCAGCAGCATTATCAGCAACCCAGAGAACAGTAATAACGGAAAGAGACCAATTTTCCAATCACAAATTCATGAGGCGAGACCTTGCTCTAAGAAAGAGCAGACTAAGAAAGATTGGCAAAGGGCATTATTCTAGTCTGGCTCCCTTTGAGAAGTGTAACAGCAAAGAAATGTGATTCCCCAGTGGGAATTTCAACTGTCAGCATAGAAAACAAATATAATTGGGACTTTTTTTTTTTCTTTCTAATTATCTGACTTTTCTTTAGCTACAAGGCTAAGCAGTGTAACCTAAAAAGAAATCTAATGAAATCATTTAATGCAACTCTCATGAGCTTCTAGGACTTTAAGTATTCTCATTTATAATTCAAGCACAGCAAAGTTTAAGTAATCTTAGTTCAGAGATTACTAACCAAGATATACCATCAAACTTTCACATGGTAAGGTGAGAGAATCTTCAGTTTTAAAACTCCTTAATGAAGCAAATCAACATGAGTCTACTTACTGAGTCCTTATCTGCACACATCTTAAACTAAGCAATTCCACCAATTTATACACATAGTTTCTGAGATTTTAGGTATTTAACAGCAGGCAGACTCTTTGTTCACATGAGGGATTGTGTTCCTGACCAAATCTTTAATTCTACTTTAATAATCAATAATAATCAATATTGTGCACTGTGTAGCTCTAGTTTGCCTTTTAGAAAAAAAGAATACTTTATGTGGGTATGTAGGGGATTTTGGGGGAAAAGATCATGCAGTTTATACAGAAAGACATGGAAAGACTAATGAATATTCCACTTGTGTATGGGTAAGGTTAATTAAATTGTAGAATTACTATCCCAAGTAGAACCCTTCCTGCACCATATACCTTTATGATATTTAGACAGTGAGAACAATTACTTAGGTAGCACAATGAGTCTCAAAAGGTCTAAAAGTTTGTCATAAATCTAGAAATGAAATTAATATCATTAAAGTCACATTTTTCTGCACCTTTTGCCTCCTTAGAAAGGAGCTTTTCACAGTTACAACTTCATTCTCAGATATTTGCTTAGGTCACACAATGCCAAGGAATATGTTTTTCCTGAGCTAAATCTTTAATGATATGAAACATTTCATTTTCTTCCTTGTCAAAGACAGAAGAAATGATGGCAGTATAATCAGGACATGTAGCTTTACCATTAATAACATAACAGGCAGAAGAAGACACTCACCATTCTAATAAAGTGCAAATTCTACCTTCTTTTTCACAGTATTTCCCATGGTTTTAACAACACTACCGTAGCCATTTGTGAATTATTCCATCATTTCATTATTGCTATCATTTAATTATTGCTATACCAAAGACCCCCAAGCACCACCCCACCCTCCAACCCCTGTAGTTGATGTAATTTCTTGCAGCTGAGAATAATTAGCTAACCTGCACATTGTGGCACAGCTAGATAATGCCTGACCTGAAGGCACTAATTACTTTTACTGTAGCTATCACCACATTTTCTCTAGCTAGCAAGAATACAAGAACATTTTGAAAGGCTTTCTCCAAGGGATTTTGACAAACGCCTCAGTGGATAAACTGGAGTGATTTGTCAGGGCTGGTGACATATTTTATGCCTCCTACACTGATATTTCCCGCTGGATTTGATCAATCCAGGTTTAGTCAGAGAAATCAGAACTGCTCAGAGCAAACACTATGTAGCTTAAGCTGAAAGTTTGAGAGGAACCAAGCTGTCTTTGTGTCTGTTCAGAACAAGATTAGGTTTAGGCCTGTGTAAATCACCTGAAGTACAAGGCTGCAGGACTTCTGACAGGGAGCTTTGGAATATGCTTACACATGCCCCATTCTTTCCCAATGGGACTCTCAGTGAGGCCTTTGATTCAAGGCTGATTTGACAAAATCAAAACACGAAGCCACGTCAGGCAGGTTTGTAACAAAGCTCCATCTCTGATCATCACCACAGGAACACCTGCCCTTCCCTCCTGCTCTGAGAGAAGCATACCCCTCTAAAAGTGTAACTACAGCACATGTGAGCACATTTGCACTAATATTCAAATAGCAGTAAACCCCTAGATATTGCTGAAGGAATCAAGCTTCAGCTGTAGGTCAGCTCTGCAGCAGATCCAGTGAGTCACCTGGTAAGTATTTTAGCTGCTAATCCAGCTCAAACTGTAGTCACAGCTGTGGGTATAGAGGTGGTTATAGCTCCAAGCAATCAACACAGAAATGCCAGAGCTAAACCATAACAAGATATAGCCTAAAAAGCTTTGCATGTGCTTGTCTCCGAGTCCTGTTCAAAGCTTTTTAGCATGTCTCCAATCTGTTCCTGAACCTTAATCAGGAATTAAACCTGAGAGCTCCATGTGACTTTACTCCTAAAGGCACAAAAGCATCAGTCTTAGTCATTGCTTCTTCAACAATTTAATAATTCAGCTTTCAAAGCCATTGAAGAGAAAAACATACTATTTGTCTAATGGAGCAGAGGAATATATTTCTTAAATAAGAGACATGTTTTAATGAGCTTTTCTAGCTACAAAAGTAACATAGGCATCTTATTTCAAAGACCATATATATAATCCACTGGTGATTATTTTATGAACCAGAAAGAGGTTTCTTCTGTTATTATAATCAACTATCAACTTATTAATGACAGCAGTAGCCTCATCAGAAGTGCAACAATATATTCCAATGACTAAATTCCTCTAGAGAAATTAAATGGTAAGGAAGAATTTAAAAAAAACAACAAACCACCAAAACAACAGAACAACACACAAGCAAACAAACCAACACCACCAAAAAAAAAAAACCCACAAACCACAACAAAGGAAAAAAAAGAAACAAAACCCCCCAAAAAAACTCCCTCTGATTTCAAACAGACATTAATTAACTAAGTGAAAATAAACACAAATAGCAAATGCCAACCTTAAGTGCTTCAAAATCCAGAAAGCCTACAAAGTTAGTACATTTCAGTTCCCACAAAATGTGTTTAATACCAGGAAACTTACCTTTGTTTGGAGAACTAAGCTAGCACCTCGTGTTGAAGCAATCACAGATACTTATGGCACTGCAAAGACAAATTCAAAGTTACACTTTTACAACTACTTTCACATACTCACAGAATTATAGACTGATATACTGAAAATGCTGTGATAGTCACCACAATAAAACACATTGCAAAATCATATTTGAAGAAAGAGTAGATAAAGCACTTTGTAGGAAAAAAAACAAAACCATCCCATCGCTACCCACCTATATAAAGACTGCACACTGAAGGGGTGCAGCAGCACCTGCACCATTTATAGCAGCATTTATTGCATGTATATATAGCAAAGGACCCACAGGCACAATGCAGTGGAACAAGCACACAGCACCTGGCAGGGAACAGGACCTTAGGAAAGAATTCCAAAGGCCTGAATGTATTGAGGGCCCTGAATAGCTTCACTTGGGGCCTTCACACAGGCTCCATTTAAACCCAGCCTGGGGCCAGGCTCTGCTTCTGAGGGACTGGGTTATGGCCTCGTGATGCTCCTGGCTGGGGGTGGCCTTGGCTTTGCATTGTAGCCCTGGGGGTGCCATGATGGCTGGTCAGGTCTGCTTTTCTCCCCTGCCCACTGAGGGGAATGGCAATGGTGGTGTTATAAATGCATGACATGTTGTTGGCTCTTTGCAAGTATTGGGATAAATGC
>JANRMJ010000107.1:6564826-6600273 GCA_025584955.1 Alethe diademata
AAAAAAAAGAACCTAA
This sequence comes from Alethe diademata, assembly GCA_025584955.1. Classification (NCBI taxonomy): domain Eukaryota; kingdom Metazoa; phylum Chordata; class Aves; order Passeriformes; family Muscicapidae; genus Alethe; species Alethe diademata. The sequence continues at coordinate 6,564,843 of JANRMJ010000107.1, forward strand.
TGATTTGATGGTTTTATTTTTTGTTACTTCAAAGGTTGTCATTTTTTTCCTCCTATAGGATATATGAAACAGAATTCACCTTTGTAGACTTTTCAGTTTTCTAAACCAATAAAATCACTAGCCCATGGCACATACAAATTACAAGTGCGGCCTGACAAATTAAGCTAAAAGTTTGGTTTATAAAATTTATTCTGGGGCTAATGTACTGAAATCAATACAAAATATTTGCAAACTATTTATTTGGGAAGGAGGAATGGATATGACTTTTCTCCCTGTGTAAATAAAAATGTCAGTCCCACATAATGGCACAAAGTTACAGTTTTTACATGGCAGTTTGATCAATCTTCTCAAGGCTTTATCTTACATCTTTAATGGATTCTTATTACTGTAAAATATCAATGCTCTATGCTATTCATGATTAAATTACTGCACTAAAAATAATTTCTATAGGGCTACATTCTGCAGGTTTCTAGAGATGCTGCTTGAAAGTGTTTGCATGCCCAGAGTAAATAGAAACCTTTTTTTAAAGAAGTTCTTGAGACCTTTGCCAATGATAGCAAGGAGTGGATGATAGGGAATAGTCCAGAAGAGCAAACATGAGTGATGTTTATCATCTGGGTTCTGAAGGAGAAGGAATAAACTCTTTCAGGAGACATTTAGCTTCAGGAGGGACAACATCAATTGTCAAAATCTCCCCCACTTTTCTCTTGCCCTAAAAAAGAAATCCATGCAATAAAGTGTCCTAGGAGGACTATGCAACCATGCAACTAAACAGTCTATTTTGACTGGACTAACTAGCATATTTAATGGCCTGAATTTTGGCCTAAAGTGAATTTAGAAATTTCTGAATCCATTTTGATGCTGGTAGGAGATCTTTTATTGAAATTTTGTCATTTCCTTCCACCAAAGAATTATCAGACAGGTATTCATATCATATGCATGATTTTTTTTCAAGAAGCCAAAGGAAAAGTGATTATTTCTGTAAGAAAAATTTCTCCCTATCATTTGCAGTACTTTCTTTCCTTCTCCCAGTCCATTAGATTCTCATGATCTGTGTGCTGTTTACATGATATTTTGATGTACTCTGATACTCTGAAAAATCACAGGATTCTGTTAGAAGCATAACAGTTTGACCAATCTTTTCCAATTTTCTTAGTACTTTCCTCTAGTCTCTTGATTCTCTTGATTTGGATAATAGCTGTCAAGAAGATAATCTGGAGAACACAAAAGAGTTTGGGGTTGGTTTGTTGCAAGTTTAAAGTTAAGAAAATAATAAACATTTTTGGCATATTCTTAGATATGTCACATAATTAATTTAAAAACCTAAAAATAATTAATCCCATCTCTATTTTTTCAAGTTATGAAGAACCAGTTTCAGAAATCTGAGTAGGGCTCTTGCCCACACCCAGAAAGAATTGTCTGTATTTAGTTTGGTTTTGCACTGAAGCAGAGCTATTCCATTTCTGCTCCCTAGTAACCTCTAATTTTTAGAGTCCAATGTAGTAAAATATGCCAAACAAGGTAGGGGGAAGAAATCAAACCACAATTTGATATATCAGAGAATGCTATAGGGCATGAATATTTTCTTGGAACTTATTAACAAAAATTAATAAATTGTGCTGCTTTTTCCAGCAATTTTCTTCAAAGGAGACTTCTCTTGTTTGCTTTCTTTTCTTTTGCTGTGGGACATTGGCTTTCTCCTTTGACTGGGATACAGAGATTTGAACAAGTCTAATACTTGTTTCAAAAGGGACAAGTCCACAGTATTTGAGGGGGAAAATAATTTTGCTGGCCCCAAATCTTTTTTGCAACAACAGGGTGCAGCATTATAAGTGACAGTTCCAACCATGAATAACAAACATAATTTAGATTAATCCTTGACAGCACAACATACATCAATAGATAAATGGTTTAAAAATGTGTAGAATCAATCCACATGTTGAACTACCATATTCTGTTTTCTCCATTTGTGGGCTGGCAGATTTTTCTCCCAATTTAGGACTTAGTGATGTAGAAAAATCACATTAGCCAGACACCAGTTACGTATTGCTGTATCATGCCTGATTGATGGGGGTTATTTTACTATCATCAGATTAGAGATGAGAGGAGATAAATTAAAGAGGCAGGGGACCTCTCTTGTTGTGGTGTCATGTGCCTAAAACTACCCCTAAGAGGCTAATGAGGTTAATGCACAGCAAGGTACAACGGTAACTTAGCAATTACTTTTAAAACCCCTGTTACTTCTTTGCTGTGAATTTGTAATGGAAGTATTGTGCCAACTCCCAGAGACAGGTAAGCAACTTTTAATTGATTAGCAGTTGGGAGATGGTGCCTTCTCAAACAAACATGTGAATGTGTTTCATTTAAGCAAGTTGTTATGCAGAGCAAATATCATTCTGCAGGCTTGAGGGAGATTGCCAGCACTAAAGAGAATATGAACTTTGCCTGCTGAAGGCTCATCAAACAGCTCAGGGAAGGCTGTGAAGTTTATCTAGAGGCAGGTTCACCAAGCACAAAATCCAATTTGCTTATTTTCTGCTTGCTTTGTGCCACCCCACCATCCTGCTGAACTGCTGCGGGAGTTCATCTGTACCTCACTGTACTTGACTTTCTCTGATGATTTCCTGTATTGGAAGGGCTGTAACTGCCCCTGGCTTCAAAAAATGCTATGGGCTTGGAAAGGGTTCAGATAAGAGAGGAGTCGGTATTTTTACTCCTGATAACATTTTCAGTGTAGATTTGGGAAATGACTTGCAGTAGAACTTTAACTTTTTTGAGTTCATTTGGTTGACAGATGTTGATCTAAGAAATTGTTAGAAATTATCAGGCTTGTTGGCCATCATCGCACTAATGTGGCACATATTTTTCCATGGTAAAAGTAGAGTGTAATTCTGCATTTCTGAAAGATACTCAGTCTTTTTGCTGAATACTGGAATGTGCAAACTTTCCCTCTCATTCCCTAATTCTTAATGTTTGGAAGCTGTACAAATACTGTGACTGGTGAATGTAATTTGACTGTAGGGAAGAAGTAATCTATTTTCAGATTAGGACACTAGGAAATGAATAATTCAAATGATAAAATATTAAGATATGTTTTGTAGTCAATGCAACAATGATCTAAAATTAATGCATGGACTTTTACTTGCATGGAATTTGGGGAACATAGGAAGACATCTAAGAAATTCCTACTAGTGAATGCAGTTTTTGTGTAAAATCACAGCACACAGCTCCGCTCAAGTTAAATGTGACTTTAATCAGTCTCACAGTGATGGAAGTGTAATTCAAATTAGAGTTTATGCGTGGTGCAAGTGGCTTGCAAGAAATATCCAGTCTGTTCTGCAGTCATGTAATGAAAAGGGTCACAACCTCATCTGTGCTTTGGGCTTTTGATGTATTTTAAGGCGTTTTGCACTCTGAGGTGATGTAGTAGATTTTATTATGAGTAAAGGCACTGACTTTCTCCTGTTCCCAAGAGAGGGAGAGACCTTTTTCTGAGGTCGTGTTTTTCCCAGGACAGCCTTAAAGTACGTTTTTCCCTGATTTCCATTTTGTAACATAATTTATCTGCTTTAATAGTCAAGTCACTCAAATACAATGATACAAAGAGAAAAGTGCAGTTTAAGGAACTTTTAGTTATAAAAAATATCACAAATCGATCAGCTGTATTGTGGAAATAGTGTATTAATGTTTCTTTATGATGAGATTTTTTATTTTCACAAAAAATCGCTTTACTAGGAAATAGACTAAGCTCTCTGTAAACAGTCTACGGTGTTCACTTGAGTATATTTTTAGTCTTAAATGTTTTTAAATAGTGTTGTTTATATTCTTTACCTTTCATAGGACTGGGAAGACCAGGGATGTTTTGTTTTCAGTCTGCAGACACATCTAGAATGAGAAATGAAGTCCAATCATTATCTTTAAAATATTAATTTTAGTATTCAATGCTGCTGCCAACAAAATTAAGGGCCAAAGTTCTTATGCATTAACCAAATCTTACAGTATTTGAATTGGGAACAATTTATACAATTTTTTGAATGCTGTTTTCTTGATGGCTTTTTAAATGCCAAAACCCCTTTTTCCATTAGCATATATTGATCACCAGATTTTATAAAAAGGTAAAATTCATCATTTTATTCCACTAATGCACTTTGTTTTTTACCTTATTTGAAAGGTCACTGGACTCTTTTAGCTGTAATCTTAAATTAAATGCAAAAAAGTTACAGAGCCATTTTCCCTTGCACTATCACACACATGTTCAGAGAGAATTGCAAGATGTTTTTAGCTTGCCCTTATCTAATCTGTAGTGCTTTCAATACAGACAACTGAAGATCCAAAGAACTTTACTCCTCAGTGTGCTCACATTTTATTTTCCTAAGGATTTTTCTCCTGCTTGTTCTGCTGCCCCACAACTGAACATTGTTCTGGTTGACAGTCTCATTATTTAAAATTTGTTGCAGAACACAAAATCAAACTCAGAGTTGTGAAAATGCACATCCAGGAGTACACTTTGTCCTAGCTAATAACAAATTCCTAACATAAAGTGATAGAATAATATTAGCCAATTTACTGCTACCTGTACTCTTAAATCAGATTTGGTCTGAAAGGTCAGCTTTCTATAGCACTAAATTCTCCTAGCTCTTAGAAATAATTAGTGTTACACAGCAAGTTTAATTAAAAACCCAATGCAACTGAGCCTATCAGCTTCCAAACACTTCAAATCATTTTAATTATATGAAAGTTGGGGTTTTTTCCCTTCTACCAAGTGTCTCTTACTCCCTTTCCTATGATTTTGTATGTATTATGAATTAAAGAAAGAGAAAATAATGCCTTCTTGCCACTGGAAGTTTTTTTCCTGATCTGGAGTATCCTTGCATAGAAGATAACACATTGCTAGGTCTGTTGGTTTAATGCAAATCAAGATATGAAGAGAAAAAAAAAACAATGACAATTTATTTTAAAAAATAGTTTAGAGGTATCTATCTTATTTTCTGTTCTAAATGTACACCTTACAATTGGGAGATGGAATAGATATTTTTTCAGGCTCCTGTTTCTAACAGGAATCTGAGATTTTGGGGTGCTTTTTAGCAGAATGCTCTTGCTTTTGTTCCTATCGGGTTCCTTCAATAGAGCTGGCTGAAAGATTGGCTTTGTTTGATAAAACAAGGAAGTTTGGAAAGGTCTTATCCATTCATGAGTATCAATACAAGCTACATATTTCCTTCTAGATATTTTCATTAATGTTTCCTAACCAAGGACATCAAAGTACTTGTAACGTAAACTGCCAACTGGCAACTGTGATCTTTTTTATTCTGGAATTTTTCCTTTCCTCAAACAAAAATATTTTTGCAGCAAAGTAAATCTCCTCTTTCTGAAAACAGCTGTTTAAACTTGTGATTCTGGACACTTTGTTTTGCTATACTTCAGTTACATGTGAAAAGTTTTTTTTGGAATTGAATACACAGATTTAAGCAGTAATTTTGACTGCTATTGATATTATTTTCTTCAAACTTGAAACTTTAAAGCCACTCTGTTTCTCATGTTCCCTTTTTCCCCATTATTGTTTTTATAATGCTTTTTTCTCTTTGCCACATAAGAAAAATAAATAGACAACAGAACCTCTGTGTTCTTCTACTCACATGCTGAACACATAGAGTCTTTATGCACTGCAAGTAGGACATGAAATCCAGCTGGTGTTGATTTCAAAAAGGAGACACTCATCAACCATCTCTTTAATAAAATGGCACAAGAACCCTCCCAGTTTTATTGACACTAAAGATGTCCCCAAGACAATAAAACTGCAATAGAAAAAAAGATGCCAAAAATAGCTGTGCCTTTATGAATGTATCAATGAATCTTTGAACAATTGCATCTTCTTTGGCATTGTGTAGTATAGCAAGATCCACGATGCAGTGATATGTGATGTTAGTTCCTAGATTCAGGTTCACAAACACTGCTATCATTTTTTGTTAAGAAAAATCACACTAACCTATAATGTTTCTTCTCTTGCTCTCCTTTATTATATTTTAAGGCTGTGATTTCAATAGCTCGTATTATATAATGTATGGGAAACAAGAATGGGAAATGATGAAATTGCATGGCAGATGTTAAGTGGTCTTCACTACCCAGTTCCAGAACTTGGCTTAGGACAGGGTTGGGTACGGCATAAAAGGCAAGATTAGTACAAGAAAAATCATCAAGGTGGGCTGATATCCTCCTCTCAAATACACCACTCTTCTTTAATGAGAAGGATTAATAATTGTCAGGGAGGGAAACATCAACTTATTTTGCTGCTGCAGTTGAGATCTTTCCTCTAGTGATCTCTGATAGCAAACAGTCAATGCATAAACCACAGGTAAAGTGTCTCCTTGTGAATCCAATCTATTTTACTGTCTCTTCTCTTTGGGTCAAGTGTTATTTCTGGTGTCATTGTTTCCTCTTAACATTGTCTTTTTTCAGAGTCCCCCGCACTCTCTATTTTTATATACATGCATTCATAAAATTCCTTTTGTACCACACTAAGACTTCATTTATTGCTGGCAGTGTATTTTCCTCTTTTGCTGTCAGCTGTGCAAGAGGCCTCCTTTACCCGATTTGCTGGCATATGGCATAACCAGATTTCAGCCTGCAAGAGCGCAACCAGCCGTGGTAACAAGTGGCTGAAAGAAAAGGCTATTTCTGCTCCCATTTCAGCAAGAGCAAGGATTTGGATTTTTGTTGCTTTTTTGCTTATTTCTTCCCAGTTCTGGATGTATTTTTGCAGTTTCAGTTTGAGTTTGAAAATCCTAAATACTTACATGAGTTAACCATTGGATTAATCTGGCTAGTTAACTCTTGCTGTACTTCTACAGAACTGTGAAATTATATATAAAAAATGCTATCAATTCTTATGTTAATTTGCATTTAATATGAGAGATTTTCTTTGGAACTTTATCTCTTTGGAGATGTTGAATCATTCTTTTGAAGTAAGTGTATGCTTGCTAGATTTCAAAGAAGATAACAATGAGTGTTAAAATTTGCTTAAAAATATAATTTATATGCTATGAGTTCTCTAAAATAAGTATGATTGACTGTGGGTGTACGCTGAGAAACAGTATTTCTGAGGAGAAAACTAATTAAATCCTCCAAAATGTCACATTAATGATTAGAAAAGATTATTATTTGAAAAGAACAAAGGAAGAAAGTAGTAGAAAGTGAGGTGTTCATAGCTGAATTTATGGTTTTAAACCTAAGAATAATAACTTTAAAAAACCTTCATTTGTCCCCCTCATTTGAATAGACAACTTGTATCATTGACTTTGCAGCTAATACCAAGAAATTTGTTCATTTGCATTTCATGTAGAGAAGCCAACCCTGCATTCCTTAGGCATCTGTTTAAACAAAGAGTGGTATCAGATCAAGGGCAAAACTGAAACTGGAGTAATTTGCTTTTCATGGAAGAGGTTGATAAATATCCCACTGTACAGTGTGATTGCAACATATGATTTCTGTCAAGCTACAGCTGATTTAAACAGCTCCTGAAATTTTAATCTGTTTCTTGTCTCTCTCAGTTGGAGTTTGCTCTCTCTAGTTGTCCTAATCAGTCATTTTTAAGACCCTGCTCTCAAATAAGCAAGTTGAAAAAGAAAAAATGAGCTCCCCTACTTCTAAGGTGCTCCTTTTAATGTACAAAATGTGTATCTAAACTTGTAAAGAGGCCACACAAACAGCTCAGCAGAAGAAAAGGTGAGAAAGCAAGCTTTTAAGGCTGAATAACAGTCATCCTATAAAATGCTTTTTGCAATCTTAGGAATTGCATAGTTTTCTTCAGTCATTTGTGCATATCTTCAATTTCAGCCAAGCAACTTTCAATTTTTTTTCTAGCTTTTGTTTCTTTTCAGTTCTCACATTAATACAGGGGAAATGTATCCATGTTGAATGTGTTTCAGTATTATTTACAATAACTAATCCCAAGCATGCAATACTTCCACCTAATGAGCAATATAGATTAAAGGCAGATGTTTGCTGAAACCATGAATTTGGCATTCATCTCATAGCAACATTTAATCTGTGCTGTATGTTTACTTCTTGGTATGGTGGTTGCCAAGTGGTTGCAGATTTCTTCTGTTGTAGTTTAAATTTTTCAAAAAGGCCTCTCTCTTGGAATTGCAGAATCAGAGAATATCCTGGGTTGGAACAGACTCACAAGGATCACCAAAGTCTAGCTTCCATTCCTGCACAGAACACTGCAATAATTCCACCATTTACCTGAGAGCACTGCCCAAAAGTTTCTGGAACTCTGTCAGGCATGGTGACATGACCACTTCCCTGGGAAACCTGCCCAGTGCCCAACCACCCTCTGGGGGAAAGCCTTTTGCTAATATTCAATCTAAAACTCCCCTGAAATCTTGTGCCCTTCAGATGCATAGAAAAGCAAAACTAACCAGTGTTTGACACATTTAGCAGAGAACACAAGGAGGTCTGATATCCAGAAGCTGCTTGAGGCAGAAACTCAGCAGGAATTTGATTCTGGATAAACCTGGACACCTGTAAAACGTCAGGTTAACTTCAGTTAACTTCAGTTTAACTTCAGAATCAGTTGAGCTCTTATTATTGATGTTGAGCATGTGTTAGGCTTCTCCAGCAAACAGAGAAGCAGGTGCATGTGTCTCTACTTGGAATAAAGAGATGCTGGGGAGCAGTCAGCTATTGATCTGATCACTTATTGTTGTCTGACCACACACGAGATGCTCTGGTGCTGTGATCTCTCAGAGCTCAGGTCTAGTCAGTGCCAGATGCTGAGAAGTTGGTTTGTGTTGTGCTGTGAACACAAGACAGACGGGATCCCCAAGCAAGCAAGATAACTTATTAACAAATAAAGGTCACTATTTAATTATTTCTAACAGAAGAATAAAAGGAAAATAAGTAAGAAAAAAAAACGACTTGTGACCAGAAAGAAACTGAAGCAGAAATAACGAGCACTGGTTTCAGCTGAACAATAAGCAAACTAGGATATGAAAAGAAAAAAAATTAAAAACAACTTAGAGGCATTGACACAACAGGAATTATTTGAAATTATTTTATGTTAGAGGCAGAAGCAGAGAGATAAGTGATTAGAGGAAGCTAGGAGAAAATAGACTTTCAGGGAAGCGTTTTTTTTTCTGATGACATTGGTGAAGAGGATTGTATTGTCCTAGCAGACATCCTTTAGCTTTGGTAAAGTAGAGAAGAGAGTGTAGTGGGATGGTCGGAGGTTTTTCGGGGCATTGCTGCTTTGTGTTGCTAATATTGGCCGTATACTAATCTAAAATTACTTGCCATATAGGTACATTTGTTTTTCTTGAATATGGAAAGCTGGAAGACTCTGAAAAGAGATCAAAGGAAGATAAAATATCATGCTGACTCATCTGCCTTGTTTTTACAGCAAAGACATTCTTTAGAAAAGTTGAGTGAAAGAGAGGAAAGGACATTGATGGACATTTTACTTTTGGATTATTTCCTTAAGAACTTTATTTGTAGTTTTGTTACTGAGGCTATCTTTTGCTTGGTGGAACAAATATGCTGTTTACTTGCTCATTGACATGGTGGGATTGGCTACCCAGAGGTATTGGAATGAGCAGTGAACAGCAGAGAGCCACTCCACCCACCTGTGTGGGAGTGTGAAAGCACGCTTGTTACTCAGCTCTAAGGATCAATTGCTAAGCTGATAGCAGGAACCATTAGCGTGCAAAAATTAATTTATTCCCTATGCTTTACCAAGCAAGAAGTGGGTGGTTGGAAAAATACCTTATCATTGCAGAAGGCTAATGACTGATTACTGATGTCATTATAAAATCAAAGTTAAAGACAAGTTTTTTTTCTGTTTACATCCTTAGGTGAAGGGAGGCTACAAGGTGCAGCACCCAGAATAGCACATCCCTGTTGCCTTTTGGATGGTTATAATAAACAGCTCTGTTTTGCCCAGCCACAATTTGCACAGCCATAGTTCTGTGAACTGTTTGCTCTTTATGCAACAGATAAGCACCCATGACTTTTTTGAAAGTAATACAATAATAACATAAACCTTTACAAATTAGAACAGTTATTACTTTCAAAGGGGTGCTTAGACTCCACTCTGAGGTGTGCTGAATGTTAAATAGTCACTAGGGGGATGTAGGAGTTCTGGATGGAGTTTGGGTTCATCTTGAATGAGTTCTTATCACAGCATTAAAATGCTGCTTCATCAACGGCAATTTTTGAACTTTAGCAGAAAATATTGCCGTCTGTGTAATATAAACTTAAATACACTCTCCTTGACATTTCTTTTGAAAGCTCAGCTGGGCTTTTTGCCTGAGCAGTTTCAGATTAGTTTTAAGAAATAGATCTTTCAGATATAGTCTCACATATGGCCCAAATTCTGGGAAATGTTTACTCCTTATCATTCTTTGTTTTAATGAAAAGCATCTGAAGATCATTGCCATCAGCAGATCTTGAACTAAAATGTTAACTGCATATGATAGAGGGAGGGCAGTTTTCAACCCCCACTTGTGGCACATGGATGGTGCTGACCAAGGGATTGCCCTATTACTGAAGGCAGGGGCATCAAAGACCAAAGTGTAGTTCTGCAAGAGTAACAATTCCAAGACAAACAATACAGAGAGAGTTCAGCCCAGTACCAGTCAGAGATGGATTTGCAGGTATGTTTTAGTGTTCTCTGGGTTGCACAGGTTCTTCACACCTGTTCCTCTGTTTTACAGAATGCACTATTACCTTTTAGACAAGAACTGAATTTTGCCTGCAACGTTAAAGTCCACTTAGAAGCTGTCTACACGCTCAGCTGCTTTTCATTTAAAACATAAAAAAAGAAGGATTACTATTAAAGGAAAAACCTAGGGGAAATTCTGTGAGATACCTACCAAGGAAATGGAAAGAAAGTATGGTTTTGAAATGTTTGGCAGAGAATAACACAAAGCTTTCATGGTCTGATAGCTATGGAAATGTGTCAATTTGTGCTTGGTGAAAGTAATGAAAACTTATGAATATGTTCATAAATCACATGTATCAGTTACAAACTAAAGAATAATTCTGTTGTTAATTTCTCACTCCTGTAATTCAAGAAGAGTACCTAAGAAGCCTAGAGGAAAACACAGAAGTTGATTCAAATATCTGAAGAAGGCTGTTCCATCTATTTGCAGATGCTAGCTCAGGGAGTTGCTTTCCACTAAAAGGTTCTGTCCTCCTTGCTTGAAGACACCTGTCTCTGCTGGGAAGTCTATACCAGAATCTGGCAGTTAGCAATCCCAAACTCCAAACTGATGCTTCCTCATGTTGTTTCACCTAAAAAGACAAATTCATTGTCTGAAATTTACTGAGGATTCTTAGATGGCACTGCCACTGGAAGAGACTAATGGCCCTCTCTTTCTAGACAGATATATTCCAGAACAGAGAGCATACGTAAAAATAATTACAAGTGCTACAATTTTGTGAATAATGTGTTTTCTGTGAAAAATAAGTAATCAAGAAATGTCATTATTTTGGCTGGTATTTATGACCAATGATGAGAGCAGTGGGCTTAAAAATGATAGTACAACTGACTACAAAGAAAGTAGGTTCATTTCTGCAGCACACAAATAATGCTGATAATTCATTACACTCCAAACTTTCAGCTACAAGGTAGTTCTAATTGGATGTTTATTCTTTCTCCTACAAATCACAAAAATGTGGTGTATATCAGGCCTTTCTTTCTTTGATGCAGTATTAATACCATGCTGCTTTCAGCTTTCATATACTTCCCCTAGCCTTTTAAAAGTATTAGCAAATTTCTTTTCTTGTAACTTTTAAGTTATACATGATAAGTAATCCAAGGGTTTTTAATGTGTATATTAAATGAATGTAGCACTCTGTTGTCCATAGGCTTGTATCAAGGTGATATATACAAAGCTTGTATACAAGGTGATTTGTATCTAATGTGAATAAGTAAACTCAGCCTTAATTTCATATGCATCTACATTCAGTCTTCAGTAAAGTAAGTATTACGTAGGGAAAAGAAAGGGAAGTGTGGATTATGACACATGTATATAAAATATTGATTTGATCTTGATTAAAAGCCTCAAATAATGCTTATATTTTTTGAGGCCTTATCTAGGCTATTTTACTAAACTTAGAAGATTTCACTTTCCAATTTACCTGCTGATAGATACTGTAGTGTTTATGTCAGGGGCTTACAGATTCTTCCAGATCTTCTTCCAACATTCTGCCAATTAGAAGCCTGAAAACAAACTTTCTATATGAAGGTTTTACTCTTGTACAAATATTTTATTAATATATTAGCCTTTTTGAAGTCCACAGGAAAAATCCTTGAGAGTTCTATGGGAGCTAACTTGAAATTTTTCCTTGATTTAAACACCATTGAGTAAATTTTTGTTGCAATTTTTTTTTTTCAAATACTATAAATATTATTTTAAAAAATTCAGGTCCATGTGCAGTGTAGAGTAGAGTAATAGTTTCTTTGATTCTTTCTGTCATAAGCTAGTGCCACAATTAGTTTTTTAGGCCTTCTTAGTGTTCTTGGTTTTTGTCATAGACTAAGCAACTTAGACCATTCAGATATTTTCAGAAGTAGGTGTTCTACCACACTTCAAAGGATGACAAGCTCATTAAAAACAAAACCAAAATAAGTATTTCCTACTCTTTTTCTGTGCAAGGAATACTGTATGTTAGCCTTTAGTTTTTAATGGAAATTCTCTATTGCTTCTTCCTTTTCTCACAACTTTAGAATGAAGTACTCAATGTCTGTTTTCTCTTGGCTTTTTGATGGAAGGTTTATAACCAGCACTAGTTAGCAAGAAGTTCTACATAGAATATTGCTTTTCTATTTTGAAATTTTTTTGTAGGGGTGACTACAATAGTTTTAATGTCACATACTCCCAGAAAAAGCTTCAGGGCTACAGAGTCTGACAGCCTTTGGGATGAAAACTCTAGTAACTATGGCATAAAGGCCTTCTTTATATATGTTGTTATTACACAGTGATAGCCAGCCCAGGTTTGCAATGAGCAGCAGTAAATCAGTCACCACCACCTGCACTCAAGCGTTGTCAGCAGCTTGTTTTTCTCATCCATTTAGTACTTGTTTCCTCAGGCCCTGAATGGGCTCTAACAACTCCATAGTTAAGACATCTGGTTAAAATTGTGTAGCCTATGGCACCTACCAAATCAAACTAATGTAATAGTTCTTTCTGCTCTTAAAGTTTCACAAAAATGGGAAAAAAGCGTAACAGCATAACAAGCAGAAAAAAACTGTCAAATATCTGGGAAGAATCTTTTAATAAATGGGAATATAAGGGAAACACAAGAAATATTGTGTTTTTGAGTAAATAACTCTTCACATCTTTGAAACATGACTACATTCCCAGTTAATAAAGCTAGGACAGACATCTATTCATATTTTCCCTCTTTCCTAACTGTCTCCATATCATATTTTCTAATGTATATAAGCCTCTGTCATAAATCCTCACCCAAAAGAGGATTTTATTTTGTCAAATCAAAGTGAAAATTCAGATGATAGGATGCTATACAGCTGCCTTAAAGACACTAGCATCTGCTCTGATGATCTGACCAACAGTACCCTTGTTCTGTGCTTGGTGAAGTCTATAGATAAGGCAAATAATTGGCAGGCTACTCAGCTCCTTCTGGCCTTTGCCATCTGTGATGCCTAAAATGATCACAGTGCTAATGTCCTTCCCTTGGCTGAAATTCAGAGGCTTCTTGTTGTTGTTATTGTCTAAGATCATTAAGATCAGTTTTGGGTTGTGATATCTGTTTTCAATGTGGCAATTTACAGTTCTTTTGGCAAGGAGAGGAAAATTTTAAATGGGGATGTACACTGTACAACCATAACAGCATTAAAGGAGCTACAAGTTAAATAGAATAACTTACCTGGCACTGTTTCTTCATAAGAAGGACTGAACAGGGGTTGTTTTGGTTTCTTGTTTCATTTCCTTGCAGAGTAATGTTAGGTAGCTTTTGGTCTGTGAGAGGTGAGACAGTGCTCAGAAGGGTGGGAAAACTTCTCGGGTTTTGTAATTGGTGCAATTCTTTAATCTCTGTTTTCTCTAGAAACTATTTTCTGGAAAATCAGTCCAAGGGATTGGTATTTGTTCTTTGATATCAGCATAGCTACAGGTCTAAAATATTTCTGATTCTATTGCTTTTGCTTGTCCTCTATGATCTCCACCCAGTCATCACCATCTTTTTACAGTCTCAGGAGAACAACAGAACCAGACCATTCACGTAGGGGCTAGGGTGCAAGCCTGAAAGTGGAGAGAGACATTTCATACAGACATGCAGTGATAGGACAAAAGGGTATGGCTCCCAGCTGAAGGGGACAGGTGTTGATTAGATACTAGGAGGAAATTCTGAGGCTTGTGAGACACTGGAATAGAATACCCAGAGAAACTGTGGGAGCTGCCACTTTGGGGGTGTTCAGGGTTGGTCTGGATGGGGCTTTGAGCACCCTGACCTAGTGAAAGGTCTCTGCTCATGGCAGGGGATTGGAACTGGATGATCTTTAGGGTCCTTTCCAACCCAAACTGTTATGTGTGTTTCTGAAAGAGATTTTTTTTTTCTCTGAGTATCCTCTTTTCATTTCTCGTGTGCCCAGTTATTTGCTCAACTTCTCTGCAACACACAAGTATGATAATCTTGGTAATGACCTGAATTCATCCACTTGGATTGTGGGGGATCCAGACTACTGAGCAAGGCAGGATTTGGTTCTTTTTGCTCTCAGTATTTTGCTTTATGGACCACATCAATTAAAACCTGAGAGGAATAGGTATTAATGAGAGAGTTCAAATGTTTTTTGCTCTATTTTTCCTCTCAAATAATGTCCTAATTCCACCCTGAGGTTACCACTGTTGATGGGAAAAAAAACTGACCATAGAAGAAAGACATCACATTTTCTTCTCTTCCCTTCAAATACTATGCAGCAAATTTAAGTTGAAAATAGGTTTGCTCTACATTCCTTTTATTTAAGCATTTCAGTACAGATTATGTCAAAAATATATCACAGAAGTACTAGAAAGCTTCCTATGTACTGAGTATTTGTCTTTTGTGTTATAAAATGGCTCACTTTCTTTTAGAAAAAAATTTTGCATGCAGAAGGGATTTTGAAAAATGTCCTTTCCTAACTAATATATTCTATAAGTGTAATTTTATTGCATTTAAAATGGTATAACTTGATTTTAGAAAAAAATCTAGCCTGACTTCATCAAGCATACTGTGTTTCAGAATACCCAGTAAATAAAAAAACCCATTCCTGCATAATAATTTATTTTCAGCTTCCTCTGATGTAGAATCTGCTATGGTACCATAAAAAAAAAATTAAAGTGCCCTTAATTTTACTTGTTTTCTGCATCACCTTTGAACAACTCATAGCATGTACTTCAATAGGCAAAATGTTGTCTTATGGGAGGATGGTTTGTAAGGATGGTGCAGAAGGCAATCTTTCCAAAGGAATTACAGCTGTACTGATTGCTGAGGAGTGGAAACAGCCTTGCCTGCCCAATGAGGATGGGTTATAAAAGAGTGGGGCAGCTGGTCATCAGTCAGATGGAGTTGGAGATCTGGAATCTCCTGCAGTTTGGGATGGAGTCTGCTGGCTGTGCTGGGAGGAGGAAGGGATGTGTGGTTGTGCAAAGCACAGACAAGGTAAGAAGATGCTGTGTGAGGGACAGACAGTGTTAGGTGGCTGGGTAAGGGACAGCTTGGGGTTAGCCAGTCATGTAGAGGGAAGAAAGAAACTTACAGAGGGAAGGAGTCAGTGCTGTGTGGAGCTGCCTGTGAGGAAAGGAGTCAGTTGCCTGAGAGAAGCCATGAAAAGCTTTTGGTAAGAGAGTGGTGATGGTGCCAGTCGTGTCTGTCTCAACAACTACACAATTACTACATATTCTCTTTGTCTAAAATGTGCTCTGCTTTGCAGATGACAGCTGAGCTTGTCTAATCAAACTAAAATTGCTACACTTATACAACTAGGCTGAGCACTTGTTTACAATCTGAACCAAAGACCAATTTTAGATGTATGTTGTGGAATGCCAAATAGATAAAGGTGCTTCCCGACACTGAAAAGAACTGCTGTTTTGCCTAAGGAAGCACTACACGAACTGCCTTGTTGCTTTAAAAACCAGCCACACAAACATGAAAAACAAGCGATTGAAGCCTAAATGTTTTATCCCAACTTTAAGTTTGCAACTTGTGCTAGATGAGTGTGTGTGTGTATCTTTGAGAAACTCTAAAAAATAAGGTTCTGCATAGCAGTTTACTTTTACTTTTCTTCAATGATTTCATACAATTCCTAGATTATGTCTCTTCCCATCCTCCCTGTCACTGTTTTTGACAGGGACAAATGCCTGAGGAGATGCATGCAATGCAGTTGTCAGCTCCAACAAGATGCTGCAGGAAGGTGTATGGGAATAGCTGTCAGTATCAACAACAGTCAAAAAAAAAAAAAAAAGTTGATTTCTGTTGGTGACTCATGCATCATCTGTGAATGAAATGTGTTTTGCTCAGATTCCTCAGATTTTCCTTCAACTGTCTTAATGTTGCAGTAGACAGGTTTAGAATGGGTATTTTTTTCTTGTTTGGTTTTTTCCCCCCCCTCATAAAGTATTTAAGAGTTAGAATATGAAAACAGTAGCTGAAAACAGTTTCTGGATTTGATGTTTTTTAGAATATAAAGTTAATACAATTTCCCCAAGTGTTTTACATTTTTCTTCTTTCTCAGAATCCATTTTCTATTTATATTTTGGAGTTTAGCTTGTTAGTTTTCTAGTGAAGTGTACAAATAACTCTGAAACCATATGAAAATTTAGCATTTGTTTCCTTTACTTGAGAGACTAAACTGATGGAAAATTTCAGTAGTTTTCTGATGTCTAAAGTAGACAAACTACTAATTTACTGGGCTTTGTGTACCTATTTTGGAGTTTGATTGGTTTTGGTTTTTATTTTAGTCATGAATGGAAAAGGCAGCCACGCTAATTAAATTTTACGTGTTTCATAATTATGCATATAATTATCTAGAACTTACTGATTTAAAAAACTGTCTGCTCCTGACTTCTACCCTTCATGGTTTTTTTTTTTTCTGTTATGATATTTCCATTCTGGACCATAAATTGCCCCCCTGAACTCTTTTCCATCCTGTCTTTGAAACAAGAATACACCTGCTGCAGACAAAACGCCTCTGCTTTGATTTCAGTGACACATTTTGTCTGCTCTCTAAATGGCCATTCTCGAGGTTTGTCTACTGATTAATGTAAAATGAAAGGTATCTTTTGTGTGCTGTTAAGAAAAAATTATCAGGGAGGAATAATAGATGAGTTTCCTGCCTTTCCACAGAGACTACATGCCCTCCTCTTGGTAGTATCATGGCAGAAGCCCACCAGGAATAAAAGAAATATGGCAGACGTTAATTCCTTGCCTTTCAACAGGAAATGCTTTGTCTCTAACTTGCACATACCGTGACTGCCATAAAAATATATTGGATTACACCTTTCTAGTGTTTCTAAAGCACACTTTAATGGGGAGTGCATACCACAGACTTCCTGCGAAATCAGCGTGATGTTGTGTACCTCTACCATACAAAACTCATTGCAGCTTTAACCAAGACAAGTGCAAGCGCGTCTACTACCTTTTCTTTAGGAGATGCTTCCTCGAGGAATGCCGAGTTACCAAACTGCGTTCCTCACCTGCTGCCCGCTGTTCGCGCCCTCCCTCCGCGGCTCTCCGCCCGGCCCGGGCCGTGCCGCGGGAGGCAGGGGGAGCCCGGGAGCGGCGGCAGGCGGGGTCCGCGCCCGCCAGCCCGCCCGCGCTGACGTCAGGAAACTTTCGGGGCGGCCGCGGCCGGAGCGGCGGCGGGAGCGGCGCGGAGCGGCGGCGGGACGGGCGGCTCCATCCCCGCAGGTACGCGGGGCGCCGCGCCGGGGCGGCTCCGGTGCCCGGGGGCCGAGGGAGGGACGAGCGCCTGTTGATCGCGGCAGCGCTGCCGCGGGCTCTGCCGTCGGCGGGGAGCTCGGCGCGGGTGCCGGGGCTGGGGCTAGCCCGGGGCAGTCCTCGCTGCCGGGTCCCGCCTCACCTGCGCGGCGCTGCCGCTCCCGCGGGGCCGCCGGCAGCCGCGGCACCCGCACGGACCCGGGGCGCTCGGACACCCGGCAGGGCTTTGGGAATTTCAAGTAGCTGCGAATAACGAGATGCCTTTCATTCGGGGTTGGGTTTTTTGCCCGTTGTAAGTACAGTGAAGCCTTTATCCGAGACGGGGTTTTGTTTTCCTCGTGAGGCTCCGCCGTGGCAGCCGAGCTCGCCGCTGGGGCTGCTGAGCGCTCGGTTGGACAAGGGAGGATCTTCGGCTCGTAACCAAACCCAAACCACCAAGTTAATTTTAACTCCGCGTGTGTCGGGAGGGTGGAGTGCTGGAGGAGTTTGCTGGATCATCATGCGATTAGTGAGAAATCTGAGCAAGGACTGCAGCTCTGCCTTGGAGTCGGGGAGGGAGATTCAGGGAGAAATTCTCAGTTTGAGAGGGTCCAAAAGTTGTATGACAAATTAGAGGAACGTGTAAAAGTATGTTGCTCATTTAATTTCACTGTCCTTCTCATTTATTAGGGGGCACCGAGAGTCAATCGAAGGCCCGTAAAGGTTAATTGTATTCTTCATACGAAGGAATTGGTTCCCTTCAGAAGAAATAGATTTCTGGGGGTTTTTTGTGGGTTTTTTTAACTTAAGACACTTATTAGATTTCTAATTTAAATAGCATGCGACTTTTAAACTCTTCAGTTCTTACAGTTCCATTGCAGTTGCTAGTTTTTAAAGTTATCTTTATGGAAAGAAAAAGTTATTGTAACTAAGATGTTAAACCCCCCTAATAAACTGGAAAGCAAGGTATACATGAAGGTGATTATGAAGATGCTTTGAATGTGCAGAGATTCACATAAAATGTTATAGCAATACATTTGGTTTATTCAGTATAAATATAATTAAGCATCTATATTTGTGTATTATGTGAATACTTTTGGAAATTATTTTCTGTGATTTTCTTCCCCTGTAGGTTAGATGAACACATAATGAGTAATACTTTTCAGTTGTTGTGGGGCTAAACAGTACTTCAGAGCCACTTAAGGTGTTAATCAAAATAAGATAAAACAATTTACCAGAAAGGAAAAGAATATATTTTTGACGGTCAAGCTTCTAATTTTATGGTCATTTCAGAATGAGCAGTAAGTTTTGCCTCCTAGTTGTAGATATACTTGGCTGATTTGTCATGTAGTAGTGTGTCAGGTAGAACTTCACATATCTGGAGATTATCCACATGAATTTAGAGATAGAAACAACAAAACAAGGGGGAAATAATTTCATGATTAGCCATACACTTTTCTGGGACGCATTTTAAGTGTATGAACGCGTTCGTGATTTTAGACCTCATTAAAGTCATATGTTTACATGAATGGTTTGAATAAAGAGCGTGGTTTAGGGATTAAAAGCCTGGTGTTATGGCACAGAATTGAAGGATGCAAGGGAGAACTTTGGTTTATGCTTTGAGTAGAGCTGCAGTGGCAGGAATATCGACAAAAGGGGACTGGAAGTAAGCAGAAACAAGTACAAGTGTGGTTGCCTGAGAAGTTAGGATCACGTCATTGGGTGTGTCTTGAGTGATGAGTACAGAAATTAAAATTATTGCAACAGTGAACTGTGATACAATGTTCTGTGTAAAGCATTTTAAATCTCACGGGAAATCTGCTGCTACTGGAGGACCATCAAGGAGGAAGATGCAGTAAACAAGAGGGGATATTGTATAAACTACTTGTTTGTACTGCCTCCTTTGGAGGTAACTTTGTAACCTTTTCGAGAGTTTTTCTAGAGCTCAAAGGTTGTGCATCTACTGTTCTGCAAAACATTTATCTGATGTGCTGTTTCAGAATTTCCTTTACATGCTCATTATAATTAGCTAGTCTATTGCCTGTACACAAGGTTACATTTCATGGTTCAGTAGCAGTTTATAAATGTTGTTTGTAAACATTGCTGGATGCTCTAAAAGTCATAATCAGGGCACTTAAATGAAGCACTTGAGAGGTCAAATACAATAAACTGGAATTTGTATTACAATTATAGAATTAGTTTTTCTCTTGAGATAATCCCTCAAGAGTGTATTGCTTGAACATGTCATAAGAACATAATTAGAACTACCAGCTGAATTAATTAAAGGACAGCTTCAGCTTGAACTGGGAAACTGGCATAGCTTGAAAGAGAACCAGAGGGAAACTACTTTAACACTAAATTTTGGTCTTACCTAGTGTGGCTTGTGTCAGGATTCTAATTCTGTCATTTTTTTCCAAGAGAGCAAGTAGAATACTGAGAGCTGACACTCCACCTGTTCAAAAGAACTTCAGGTCCCTTAGAATTTTTAGTTATTATTGATGGTGGAATGCATGGCAGAAGAGGACTCTGTATTCTGAGTACATCAGCTCTTGGGAGGAGGCAAAAAAATGATTAGTTCGTGACTTAATAGAGTTGTTGCATAATAATATGCTAATTGGGCACAAATAAACATTTTCCCCATCACCTTTGCCTTACTGTAATCTAATTTTTGAAGGGATAAGCTCCTTTAGAGACTCAGGTTGTAATCCAGAAAAGAGCAAACAATACTGCCCCTGTTAGAGCACACAATGTCTCTTCATAGCTACGTAACAATATTCTTTGGTTCTCTTACCTTCAGAATGTAACTATGCATGCAGATAGATCTGTCAATATATTTGGAAGTAATTTCCTTCCTAGTATCTCCTGGATCCCTGAGATCAGAATGTTGGCTTTGTTCATGCAGATAGCTTTGCTACCTCACTGCCAGTGCTTTCCTGAACATTCTCTGTGACTTAAATGCTAAATCAATCTGTTCTGTGGATTTGCTGTTGTGGGATGGCCAAGTATTACCAGTGAATGTGTAGCCTTGGTCTGGGTTTACACTCATGGCCCCTGTTGGTTAGGGCTAGGAGGAAGGAGGTAGGTTCCCTCAATTATCTTCATTTTGTGGTCTGTCCTTGGGGCACTGACCTGAATGCAGTGGTAGCATCACTGCCTACCCTTTCAGTCTCAGATATGTACCTGTGTTACCCAGGGGCACTGGAAAGACTCTGGGAATGGTCAGTAGTATCTCTTAAGTCTTAAAAATGTTTTTTCTTAAGTGTTTTAATGCACTTAAAATGCATTTTAAAGCTAGGCTGCAGCACCACTGCATGCAATAAGCAGACAGCCCTCCCTTAAGGTCCCCTCTTTGCTGTATGGTTTCAGAGAACGTTTGCTATACCAAACTGAACATCAAGAGTCTGAAGTGATGTTACCACGGATTTTATTCAGGATTCTAATAGAGAATTTATCCAGCTAAAAACACATCGTGAATTCCCAGGAAAGAATTTCCACTTTCATTCCTCCTCTCTGCCAGTTTAAGCAGATGTTCTTATCACCACGCTAAGAGGGCGCTCTGAATTGAAACAGGATTGTTTCATCAGGCTGAAGTTAGGTTTCTGTTGTGTAATTACACATCAGGCAAAGACAGAGAGAATGCAGAATTTTGTAGCTGAAGGAAAAAAACATACTTGTACAACGGACAAGACCTAGGTTTCTGACAGCCATCTAAGTAATTTTCACTGAAGGAAGAAGCAGAACTCAGGCTGTAACACAGTTTCACACAGGCTGCTTGATGATTTGGCAAAAAGTATTGGAAAGCCTCTTAGATTAAGGCACTGGATTTCTTTAACTTCTGCAATATTTTTTTTTTGTTTTGAAAGGCAACCATTAAGAAATTCTGTCACTTTAATTCCAGAGTCTGACATATTCGTCTTATTAGTATATAATCACTTAGTTAGTACCACATTTATTTTATGTTGTGCCCTAAGCTTGCATATTCTGGTTTTATTCTGAGAACTGAGCTGTGTTTTCTCCATTACTATCTCACTTGGAGTTATAAAGATTCAGCAACCTCTGTGCAGCTGAGTGTTTTTCTGTGTATTCTGCCAGCAATACCTGATCAACACCCTTGCCTTGTAATGGTGTAACTTGGTTAACAATTCTCTTAATAATGTGCTGGTTGGAGACTGCAGCTGGCTCTGTTGATAGAATTAAGGTGGGTTTTTTAATTTTTTTTTTTGGTCACCAGCTATTAGAACTATAGTCTGTGGAAATTGTTTAGGTGTTCTGGTTAATCCTATGCTGTAGAGATATCCTGAGCAATGCAAGTAAATAACATTTTTATGTTAAAAAAATATAGGGCTTCTAAGGTAAATCTTTTGGTATTCAAAAGTGTGTGATGGCTGTTTCTAGCTTGCTTTATTGCTCTGTGGAGAAGGATATGTGGGTACTTCCATACTCAGGAATAGATATGGGTACAGAAGCCTAATCTCTTCAATCATAATTCCAAAAATAACTTGAAAGCTGTAAAACTGCATGCAAATTCCTCCTCATTCTTTTCAAATAGAATGGAATAGTTTTTTGAAGACTATTGAGTTCTCTGGAACATTTCAAGATCTTTAATGTAATTTTTATTTTTTATTTTTTTTTTCCCCAATTCTTCCTCTGCTCTCTCCATCCCCTTAGTTTTAATGGGGAAAAATCTCACCAGAGGCAAAATGCAGCAGTACCACAGTGTGCAAAGCAGAATCCTGGCTAGTACTGGTTGTGACATTTAATATTCTATTCTGTTTCCATTTTTGTTCTTTTACATGCAGATGTCAGATCTTCAGTTCCTTCTAGGCAGAATTAGACATTAGGCACTTAAGCATTGTACTTAAACTTTCCAAGTGATCTGCTCTAAATCCCTGTAGCCCTTAAAGGCTTCTTCAGAGATCTCAGCAGTCTAGGCAAAATTAAAACTGTTTTACTCTAGACAAAAGGCTGGGATGAGGTTGCTGCTGCTGTGGGGAAAGATTTCTGGAAGGGAGGTGGTTGCCCATTCTCCCTTTGGTCTTGCAGCTCTCCTTGTGGCAGGGGACCCTGGGGAGAGTTGGTTTCTTCCCAGCTGCAGACAGGGCTGGCTCAGCTTTGGCAAGTCTCTTCTGTGCTGGTGCTGGCAGTTTATATCTGCTTCCCAGTGTAATTATTGGTTTTCCTGCACACCAGGGTACTCCTGATATTAATAAATATACTTTCTCTTGTCAGATTGAGAGCTTGTATTTTAGGGTATGTGTCTGTGTTTGTACATCTTTTGAAGAAGGTATCTCTTGAAACAGCAGCATTTTCTTCTTAATCTGTTGTGAAATCTTCTGGAACATATCACTGAAGTGAGGTAATGAGCCTAGATAAAGGACTGTGTTCCCAGTAAAATAGATTATTTTTCCTGCAGTCGCATCTCAAAATGTTGTTTGGAACAACAATCATCTTTGCATGCCAGTTACATTAGGAGTTGTTTAAGCAAGTTTTTTGTCCTCAAACCTATTTTTTCCAGCGTTTCTTCAGGCTATCTTTCCAAGTGCCTTGCTGTGCAGATATGTGCAGTCTCTAATGTTTTCTTCCTACATGCTGTGTTGGCAGCTGAGTACATTCAAAGATCATGAGTCAGGTTCCCTAAAAACAAAATCATACAAATAATTAGATTTAAAATACTATAGGCTCCTTGTGAACATTTAGTATTGTTTTCCGTCTTTAAAGGTTTTTCTTTACACAGGTATGTAGATCTGAACTTTATTTTGTATTGAAAACAATTTTTTTAAACACAGAATTCAAATTTCAGGACTTGGGTCTTCAAGAAAAAGTCTCTTGTGGGGCTTCCCCCACAGATGAAAATTGTAGGTGATAGCTTTTCTCTTTTGTCTGCTTCTGAATTGATAAAGTGGCACAACCATCATTTCCAAAGCAGTGGACACATGGGATTAAAGCTAAATGGTGATTTCCTGTTGCAGGGTATCACATACCCAAGTCATACCTGTTTAGAGTAACTGTAGTTAAGATTAATGTGTGAAGACTTTTTTTAAAAAAAGCAAAAAGTGCAAGGTGAAGTGTATATGGTAAATGATGCTGAGTCTTTACTTGGATAGAAAGTAGCAGCAGGGATCTGATGATGTAGCCAGCAGAAAGTTTGAGACATTAACCCCCACCATGGTGCCCCTTAATCTGTTTCACATGTGTAAGCTCTAAAGCAGAGCCTACTGTGGATTTGTAAAACTCCAAGGTCTTTAATGTCTGAGATAAGGACAGTCTTTTTCTTGATTCAAGCAGCCTAAAAATTGCATTACTAATTTTGTAAGTTACATGTTGGATTAATATTCTATTTATCACGTTGTGCAAATGAGCTTACAATGGAAGAAACTTTTCCAACAAATTGTGCAGCTGGAGCCATTACTAATTCCCTAATCTTTCTGTGCCATATAGTAATTGCACTTAATTGTTTGCTTTTGCTGTGTTTTATGGTGTGAAATGCAGTATGTTGATACTGCTGAACACGTCAATGTGTGTGATGCCAATATCCTTGAGAGAGAGAATTTCCGGGTTTCATCTGACTGGATTAAGTGGCTTGTGTAGCTACCAATGCAGTGCTTCGTACATTTTCTTGTAATCAGAGTTGGTAGCTGGATTTTCTTGGTGATGGCTTGGTTTTGTCTTTGCACATTATTTTTGTGCGGGTTGGTAAGATAAGAGTGGGGCTGGCCCAGTGCCCGTGGCTGTGAAAGGGACATGTAAAGTAACATTTTCTTACACAGCCACTTAAAACTGTTAGTATGCTAGTGGTTAAAATTCTTATTAAATTACTTGTGGTCCTTCTACTTCAGTGGGGCTCTCCACTGCTAATTCTGCTTCTTATTCTTTTAAAAGCATATTAGGTTTCTTTAGAGATGAAGAGAACTCACCTAGAAGTGTTCCAGCTTGCAAAAATGATTGTCCATCTTCCCTCCCATCCCAATCTGTGAGGGGACTTCTGTTTCTGGTTTCATCCCCACAGGTTTGAAATTGTACCTAAGAAACCAGCAGCCAGTCTTGGAGAGGGCACTTGGGAACTTTAGTTCCCAGCCTAAGTTCTCTCAGGGCCTATTGCTTCTGTGCTGAAAGACATTAGAATCTGCAAGGTGTGCTTTAACCTGGCCATACTGACTGGCAATCCCATGTACAGCAAGTGTGATAATTTAGAAGGGCATATGAGCTATTTGTTTTCTATTTCAACATTAATTGCATCTCCCAGAGGTCTTGGTTCCTATCCCTGTGTTTTATGGCTGAGGATATTGAATCTAGCTATTAAGCTGTTAGACTGGTTTTATATTAGTAATTTTCTTCTCTGATATGGAGAGCAATTCCTGAATCCAAATCATTAGCTGGCATTTCAGCCATGCTGCACTGAAGGATGTGCTTGCGTGGGTAATATCCCCAGCTGTCCATACAGCTACATGGCTCTTTCTTACTGGTTTTGACTGGGGTGGCATCAGACAACTGGTGGCTACAGCCATTGCAAATCTGCCAGTGTGGAAAGCACAGAGTGAGCAGAGCCTACATGGGTGTTGCAGTGATCTGTCAGGAAACTGAAGTGCAGTTGACAGCACTGTTGATTATCTCTCTTAGAAACAAGCAGGTGTTTGCTTGGCTTTGGTGCTGATTGGCAACATGAAAATGATTTAACTGCACTAGTGACAGTGCTGCTGCAAGGAAGGAGGATTTGTGTCACGGTAGGCAAGGATAGTGTGCTGTGCTTGTGAGGAACTGCTTCAATGCCTGGTGTTCTGTAAGGTGTTCATTTCTCCAGTCTTGCACAGAAGTGGAAATGCTGGTCATTATCCACAGCAGTAGGTGTTAAATTGTCACTCTGCTTAGGTTTTCACTTCTGTTGTTGGGTTTTCTGAGGAGGAGAAGGTGTGACTACTTAGCAATATGATGTCATGGCACCCTGCTTCATGTAGCTATCTAATTAAAATAGATAATTATGAAATAAGATTATTCTACGTGGGCATTTAGTATTAGCTGGCAAGCTAGATGTGCATGCTAATACACATACTTAACTTGTTTCCTGTATAACTGATAGCTTTCACACCTCTATTTTCAAAATGTACAATTTGCACCATGAATTCTGAACCCAGACTCAGAAAAAAATGACATGCTTTTGTGAACAGTTTGCAGACTTACTTTAGCCTTGTTTTTCCCAAGCTTGAATCTAATAGGATAAAGGATGTCTTAAGAGCAAATGGTATTTCATTGAACTAGAATGCATTTACAAAATATCTTTCTTCATCTGAATTTTATTATCATAATAATGTTTTGTCATTTAAATTCTCAGATTGCGTAAATAAAGCAATGAAATGATCTTTCCTTTTAAATCTCTGAAGAGAGAAAGAAATGTAGTCACTATAAAAATAGATACATCCTTTTCTTGCGTATTTTATTTGAAGCCAGATGAGAAAATGTTGTAGAGCTAATACAAATGAGAGGTGGTATTGTGTGGATAAGGTGAATAATTTTCAGTTGCTCACAGATGAAGCTTTTGATGACGTGCATAATGTGTAGCCTTGGTGTTGGCCAAGGTGATCATTTAAAATGGAGTAGAAAGCTGCTTCTTCTGGAGGCTCTCTGACAGCAGAGGCTTTTTGGGGAGACTGTGTGTGATTCCTAGACCTTGTGTGTACAGATACCTTTGCTGAGCACTGACACTGAGATTTCCTCATCTGTGATGCTTTTGGTTTGAATCTTAAATTCATTCCCAACTCCACTCCTTGAAGAATCCGAGGTACTTCGAACAGAAGTGCAATGTAAGAATGAACAGTCATTGTCTAGCCTCTTGACATCCAGAATTCAGAGCCAAGTCTTGTTTTGATGACTTAAGGATATTGTACTTTATTATGTAGCATTTTTCTTACAATTCCTGGTGGATATCCTGAGCTTTTATCATTTAATGGCTTATGGAGAATTTCTAAATAAGACTTTCTCCCCTTTCTCATTTTGGGGTTGTGCTTCCTCTGAAGCATTGTTAGACTTGATTAGGATCTAGGAAATTTTTGAGTAACGAGTCAGGAAAATAAACAAAATCTGAGCAAGCAAAAGGTGGGGAATGGAAAGCACTTCTGGTTTAGATGAGTTTAAATTCTTTCAGCTCTAAACTAGAGGTATAGTTTCCCTCTCCTGCATGCACACCTTTTCCTTCCTTTTCCTTGTCTCTCTCCTCCTCTTGCCCTTGTACTCTCAAAAAACCCCACGAGAACAGTTGTGTTGTCCCTTACTGAGACAACTTTATGGGTTATGGGATGTCTGTAGGATATATGTGCTTCTGTAAAAGGCCCTGAAGGGAAAGATTTCAACTGTAACGAATCTGTCCTGTAAAGGATGGAAAGCAGTAAATATGCTTACAGTTGTAAACACTAATGATTCCACAGCAGTCCCTTATGTACCTCTTACTCAGAAAATTATCTTTGTTGTGACTCTGTGCTTTTCAGTTTGGGATTTCAGGTTTTTTGACATTGTAACTGAGCCGTGATTAGGAAGGTATGAAGAAATGGGCCATAAAATAGATGTTTAGTGAAAGATAAGTAAAAGCATACTTGATAGGATTAGTGGAATATATTTGAGATGTGTTATGTTGCTGGCATACCCGTGACTACTTAATCACTGAAATAATCTGGTGCTATTTAATCCAAATCAATTCCATTTCCCAGGTCATCTGGAAGTTACTGAATAAGTTACTTAGTTGCTTAGCCAAATGGCAGGGGAAAAAAAAGTCAAACTGCTGAAGAAATATGCCTTGACAGTAAAGAATATAATAAAAGGCTAAGGATCTCAGTTTTGAAAGAAGTAAGTGATTGGCTGGAAATAATTGCTTGAATATTTTGAATTCATTATAGTGAATTTTGCCAGATGCTTTTGAAGAATATTTATGTATGTTATTTGCTGTGGTGTTTCTTGTGCTTGCTGCAAGGCATGTGTACTTCTGGGTAATTTGGTCCTTTTTGTTTATGGTCTAAATACTTCTTTCCCCCCCCAGCCAGCAGTATTCAATTGTGTATTATTTCAGCTGCTTTTTGGAAAACGTGACACAAATATAAGTCCTGGGCAGTATTTTTCTAAGATAGAATCATGTCTGTCTAAGGTAGAATCAAGTGTATTTCTTCTTAGCTGACAAACTTGGTGGAATCTTGACATATCTTGACAGATTTCTGAAGTTTGTGTTTTACAATATATCTGGCAACATTTTACAAGTTAAGATCTTCAAACAGATGCTGCAGCTCAAATACATTTGTAGCACGTCTGGAGAAAGCAACTTATTAGCTCTCTTCTGCCGCTGTGGCAGGGTGAAAGGTGGGGAGAGGGTTTTCTGCTCACTCCTGTCTTGTCACTTTCCTTGAAATGTGTCAATTATTTGAGTTTGCTCTAGCATGTGGATTTTAGGAAAACTGGTATACATGGTGATGTACTGGCTAGTGTGAGAGCTGAAATGTGAGAAATTGCATTGTGAACGTTATTTGTTGTCTTTTGTATGGATGTAGGAATCTTGCTCATGTTTATTTGACTTCTCACGGTGCAAAGGTGTTTATTCTGTAGCTCTGGAAGTCATTTAGAGTGAAGTGATGCTCCTGAGATGGTGGTTGAAGCATTTCTCCATGTGTTTTGACCATTTTCCTGTCTAGTGCACCTTTCTTTGGGTACTGACTCAGGTAATTTTGGTAGGCATTGGGAACTGGATCAAGTATGACCAAGAACTGTGAAAAATAAGTGAATTTAGACATGTTCAGTCTGACAGTGGAGCAACAGAGTAAGCTGCAATACAGTTGCTTTTCCAAGTAGATCTAAACCCCCAGGCACTGGTTTGTGATACACTAGTTTCCTCAGTCCTTACAGTGTAATTCCTTCATGACCCGACCAGAACAGATTTATCCACATGGACATAGTCTCTATCTGGCCTTCACTCCTGTACTTCCCTGCTCCTCAAGGCACCCCACCTTAATAAGTGAGGATGAATAGTGCTGTAGTGCAGAAAAGCAGAAAGCTGTTTTACTATATCCAGTTTATTTAGCTTTGTCATGAATTCAGGTTTCTAAGTGTGTGTATTAGGAGGGTTTGTTTTGTTTTCCTGCTGAGCTCTATTGGAACAAAACAAACAAACAACAACAGCTTTTTCTTGGTTCTCACCTCTCTTTAAAAATGAGGAATGTATTGACTTTTGAATGCACCAGAGCTCAGCTTATCTATAACTAATAACAGAAAAGAAACAGAAATTGCAGCAGACAGTGTGGTGGCTCTATCTTGTCTAGTGGCTGTTGTCCCCTGCTCACCCTCATTTAAAATACTCTATTGCTACAGATGGAATTTTGCCATTCTTGTAAGGTTTGGAACAACCTGCCAGAACTTATTGCCTTTTGGCAGATCTTTTTACTGTTAATGATGTTGCTGGTGCTGGAAGAGAGGAGGATGCAGGTTCAAGGGGCTGATCTTTAAAAAGAAGGCAGACTGTTTAAACTGTATTTTTTGGTTTTATGGGGTTTTTTTTGCCTTTTTATTTAAGCTAGTCTCTAGTGGAATTGAGCTGCAGCAGAGTAGTCCTATTTTTCCTTTTTCCTCTCTCCCTGGCAATGATTTTGGAACTTGTTGGAGTCCTCCAGTAAAATTTTCATGCAATTCACAAAATCTGATGAATTGTTAGAAAAGAGAGATTGGTGTCAGTGTCCCTATAGGAGACATGCAGCTGACTGGGAGGATGATGTGGTTGAAACAGTAAATTCTTGCTCATTACCTAAATCTGCTGAGTTTTCGTGACACTTACCTGTAATAAAACCTCTGCTAAAAGCTTTTTTTTTTTTCTTGATCATGAAAATTAATTCATAAAGCCCTGTCATAATGGATGCAACCTTGTCAGCACTTTGTTGTGGAGTGCCTTATAGGTGCACGACATTGTGAATTTTATTGTGAATTCTTTATCATGCTTATGCAGTTCAGTCATCTCTTTAATTTATCTCCTATTTTTATCACATTTTATCACATTCTCTTTTCTTGAAACTTTTGTTTTAGGCCTCTCCAGTCTGCTTTTTCGTAGACAGTCTTTTACTCAGTTGTGTTTCAGCAGAATTGGCATGTCGCAGCCAATACATGTCCAGTATACAAAAATTTCCTTTTTTTGCCTGTGTCTCTTCAGTGTTCTGGATTTTTTAGGGAGTGGGCTATCAATCAAATAGCTTACCTGTTTTTGTGTGGAATTCTCAGTTTGCTGTAGGTGGCCTCTGTGCATTCCATATGTTCCCAGGATCTGCAGCCAATTTTTCTTCTTACAAATATTCCTTCAGAAGTCTGGACAGCTTTAAAGCTGCATAGTTTGGTTGTGTTTCAGGTGTCATTTCAATATTCTTGGTTCAGCAATGTTCTAAGTGACTTCTTCCTCTATCTGTTCAAGTTTCAGACTTGCCAGGTTGGTTTTTTTTTTTGTTTTTGTTTTTTTTTTTGTATTTCTTTTTGGGGTTTTTTATGGCTTGGCATGCTTTGGTGCTCTCAAATGAAACAAAAAATCACAGGAGAAAAA
Source organism: Alethe diademata (assembly GCA_025584955.1). Taxonomy (NCBI): domain Eukaryota; kingdom Metazoa; phylum Chordata; class Aves; order Passeriformes; family Muscicapidae; genus Alethe; species Alethe diademata. The sequence goes on from JANRMJ010000107.1 coordinate 6,595,306, forward strand.
TCTTGTGTGCTGCCTTTGTCTGTTTTCCTCTTGCAAGCAGCTATGCAGTAACATCCATATAGAGGCTTTGAAGGTTACTCTTATTATGTGAAGAAATTTTAGGTTCTTGCTGTTCACTGGGTTGCTTCATCAGCTGTGCCTGTTTGACTGGTACCTTTTCTATATGGTAATTCTGCTTTTTGTTTGTTTGTTAATTTTGTTCATGCTTGCAGGGATTTTTTGTTTCTTCTTACAATTCGTTTTAATAGAAAAACTCTTGAACATTTAATTTTTCTTTAATTTATTTTTCAGTTGCCGGTTTCGGCTGCTTTTTTTTCCTGTTTATATTCTTCATTATTCGTTTTATACCTCTATTTCTCCACCACATTTTTGAAACTGAGTGTGTATGTCCATCTGCATCTCTCAGTTCATTCACAGAAATTAGTGATAAGTTAATTGATGAAAGCAAGAAATGGAAGTCTGAAAGAATCTCTTCACATTTCTTCTTTGTCCCTGATCCTGATCTGGAATTGCTCAGGAGAAAATAAGGGATAGGTCTGACTCAAACACTGAGGATACAATTTCCATCTCTGCAGTGTTTCACAAATAATCTTTTTCTCTGACCACTTTGTGATTCTCCACATACTCAGATTTCCATTTATGATGGAGATGGTAGGTGATGAAGATGTACCAAGACCTCCTGGGTTTAAATATGACCTGATGTTCTCCTCAGGATGAAAAGATGAGCCCTGTCCAAAATTGTTTTCCTTTCATCTGCTGCATTGGGATGATGTAATGGATGGGACATTTTTAGCCTCTTGTGATTTTTTTCTTTTTTTAATACTTAATATGTTTTACAAAGGAGGCTTTTCCTATTATTGTTCTGTGATGAGGAATACAAATGTCCTGAAGGAAACACTATGTGTAATTTTAGCTGAAATACACTGCTGATCTAAAGACCATAGGACTCTAAGATATGAAGTGATGATATCTCAAGTTTGAGCCAGTCTTTTAGGAGATTTATGATAACTATTAGGGCCAATATGCTTAAAATATGCTTTTCTCCATTTTTTGAGTAGAAGAAGGAAACAACCATCCAACTAAAAAAAATCTATCACGTCTGTCACAGCAATAATCATAGTTGTGGGGGGATGTTTTTAGTTGGTTGGTCTGTTTTATATGCGGTATGAGTGGATGGAATACATTAATCCTAATGTCCTGGACTTTGAAATAATAGTGTCATCAGTGTCCTGCTTCTTTTCCAGTCCTAAAATGCACATTGAATGTGGTGATACCTTTGACAGGAGAATATATAGGATTGTACAGAGCTCTGGACTGAAAATGCAAAGAATATGGTAGGTTTCCTTGTGGTTAAACAAGGATTTAAAGACAGCTCCTGGCTCAAACTACAGAAGTGAACAAATCAGATGTTTTTATGATGCAAACTGGGCCATTTGTGGCAGAGAAGTAAAAGTTTTTTCCTTTAAGCTTCGTGCATCTACATCTCATTAGTTAATTGGTTATATTGTTGACACAACTTTAATTTATATTTCTTGCTTGAAAATAGAGAATATTAAGTCTCTCTGCATGTTATATTCTACATGAGCACACAATTTAGTGTTTGGGCTCTAGATAACTTTTATCAGTGTGCCTAGCTGAATTTTGTATTACAGTCAAAAATTTATGTAAAATGTCTATTCCTACTTACACTTCAATATTTCTACTTGATATTGTCTGAATACTTAATCACCTAGGTCAAGTTACTTTAAAAAGTTATTTGTTAGTTACAACAAGTAGTCTATTTTACTTGCCGTATTTCTAAGTTTCAGTAAAAAACATTGTTCCCAAAAAGAAGCCTTGTTTTTAATAAATCCAGAATTTGCAGCCCTATTCTACATAATCCATGTGCAATTGAAACATTGTTCCATGCTACCTAGCAAATGTCACTGTGCTCAGTCACAAGCCCAGAGTAACAGTTCTTGGGGTGATTGTGACTCATTTAAGGACCTGCTTTCCTTAAGACAAATCTGAATAGTTGGTAGTTTTGTAAATGTGGATGGCTGTGCATGGGGTGTGTCTAATGAAGATTTTGATTTGTGAAGTAGTAAAGCCAATGTAATTTTGGTTTTTGTTTCTTGAATTGGTTGTTGGAGAATACATAGTTACACTCTACAAGTCTTGTGCTGAAATTACTATCTCTAAGTCACTGCAAGATTTTTCAAGAGTGCTTGCTGTGCTTCTTTTTATGTGCTTATGTTTAGCTCTGTTTGTTGAACTCGGACACTCAATGCAGCAGTATCACATGGTTACCAACATACTCCTTAACAGGAGTAAAGTGGGAAAAAATAAAAATGCATATAATGACAGCTTTTGTCAATCTATCAAGAGTCTGCTAAATGAAGAAAAAATGTCCAGTCCCATGCTTGAGGTTAGGATCTTGCACACTCAAGTGTTCAAGTGTTCAGACAGAACTGAACACAACATCTGGTTTAATCAAACCAGGAGCAATTCCATTCCAAATGCTGTGTGTTGACCTCCAGAGTCATGTCAGCATGCTTGACTCTTAAGGCAATTCAGGAGTGCAGGGGTATTTGAGACATGGATTTAACAGTATGAGGTTTCAGAGGTCCTGTGGGTTTCATGGCATCAGTCCTGAATGGGGTGGTGAAAGGCAACCGATGGAAATACCCACTTGCCATACACTGCTGCCTCCCTGCTTATTCCATGTGTATTTCTGTGTTTCTTGGTGCCATGTCTGGCTGTCTCTACATCAGTTCTTAGTATGAACATGGTCAGAATCTTTTTGTAGCTTCTTGACAGTTATTATTGCTAGAGTTTTATTAGATTTTTTAGCACTTGTGTCATAGTATATTTGATGTGTTGTAAGGTATCTGGAGTAACTTAGTCATAATTTATTTGGAGAAACATGTTGAGAGAGGCCTTCAGGTTAATTTTTATATCAGCTAGGTTGTAATTTTAATGAGGGAAAAAAGTTATGCCTGTATGTTAGGCTAAGGAAAGCTGTGGCTTGATATAAAACTTCTGTCTGCGTTGCCTGGTTTGCTTTGGGCTGCCCCTGTGTGAGGAGTAGCCTCAAGATTTGATGTGGCTTTTCTGTGGGTGGCATTTTTTTCCAAGGTGTGTGTCCATGTGTAGGTCAGCGTGCTCCTAGAGAAAAACACAAAGGGTTTATCTAGCATATGATAGAAAGAAAGAAATTCTTTCTTGAAAACTTATTGCTGTCTCCAGACCCTGGAATAGAACTTCACCAGTCAAATACTATTCTTGGGAATGTGATTCCCAACCCTACCCTGTTTTGCCTAATTGATGGTGGTCAATGTGCTGTAGGAAGCTTTTTGCTGTTGTTAGGAGTACCTGCCTCTAGATCTTGGCTGTGATTTGAGCAAATGCTGACTCTCATACCTGAAATCAAGGGCAGCTGGCTTTGATCATAAAACACTCCCCATTTCATAACTCTTTTGGAAATAACACCTGAGGGCTTGCACATGTTTCCTTGGCAGGTTGTTTGTGTAGTTTCTGCCAGGTTTTACTGCACCTGCAGCAAATCAGTTTGAGTGTAGCTGAGTTTGACTCTCACTAGAGGAGACAGCAAAATGCTTGATGATCATTTCAGATTGGGACCCCCAGTTCTCTTATGTGGAGTAGCCACACTGACTAAATGTAAAATAAGGACAAGGCTATTTTTGAAATACACTAAAGAGTGTGGACCATAGAGTGCTCTGGTGAGAGCTGCAGAGAGCTGTGTCTTGTGAGTGTCCTCTGGCTTTGGGCTGCACTTTGAGGAGTTTGTGTCAAATAATGCACCAGGCTTTGCAAAGGAACATCAGACACGATGTTCTTTTGATGAGCTGCTTCTCTTCTGTGTACTGAACAAGACAATAGCCTACAGAAAAAGTGTCATTGCAGAGTCACATACTGTCATTTTGGCTACACATAAAGGAATCCCAGCTATGATCATGTAGACAGCAATTTTGCCATTTTACAACAGAGGGCTTCAGTTTTCAGAAAATCAAACTACTTTTTTTTTCCTGGACTGTGCTGGTGGCCAGGCTTCTCTTTTTGTGTTAGCAATTTTCAATTGAAGCACCCACTTCCTGCTGTCCTCTGTTCCTTTAGGAAGAGGCAAGGTCACTATATTATGGGGGAATTCCTTCTTTCTTCCTGTTGTGCAATTCCTGCAGATTTATCTCATATTTGATTAATAGCATGGCTTCTGCCAAAGGAAATATTGGTAAATCCAGGATTTGTAGAGAACTTTACAGAAGCTGATAATGATTGGAACACTTCATGTGTTTTTTTCATAATTTAGATTGTTATTGTCAATATAGTTGAAGGAGTTGACAGTCACAGATATAATTGCTATTGGAGAGCTGGGGTTATTGCCCTTCTGGGGTTTGACAACACACACTTTTGCAGAATCATTGTTTTTAGATAATCTGTTTCTTGTTCAGAGTCCATGACTAATTAGCAAATAAAAAAGTCATTGAGCTTATATCTTATTGAGAAACCTGTGATGTCAGATTTGATCCCCTAACTGCTCTCATAATTGGCATTTATTGGAACTCTTTCACAAGTCAGGGCAACAGACCTCATTTGTTTCATGTAGAATGTTACAAAAACAATTGAACTGGCAGCTGATTGCAGTTTTCTATTCAGTAAGCAATTTTGGAAGACTATGGGCTAGACAGTTGTCTGATTTGCCTAGGTTGTAGAAGTTGAATGTAAAGAGATGAATTTTCAGCATATGGCTCTGTGTTAGCAATTACATGCATTAGTGGTTTAGCTGGTGTATTGTGTCTGCTTTATAAATGTTTATATTGCAGCCTTCTGCTATAGATATTGATGACAGGCAGTGCTGTGGGAGCCCAGTGTATGGCAGTGATCATTAGTTATGGCCCTGTAATGATCCATCTACGTGTGTTTGGTAGCATATCCAGTTCTAACCCATGCTCTGGAAACATCAGCTAT